>VDFB02100673.1:0-49840 GCA_007258455.2 Sequoia sempervirens | reverse complement strand
CGAATGTGAGCATTAGAAAGCAAGCAACAAGTGAAATAGTGCAAATAAACACCAAAACAACCTACACCTCAAGATTAGCCTAAGTTGGAAACAATGCAAGATAAAAGCAACAAAATGGAACTCTATACCTTGCGTTGAGTCGATCCTTTGGTTGGCCCTTCGATCTTGGATGTTTATGCTCCTTTGATGGCAAGTAGAGGATGTGAAGATGGAAATGATGCTTGGAATCATGAAAATGGCTAAGTGTTGGTTGAGAAACAAAACTGCAAGAGTTTGGCTAGCACAAATGATCTCCCCAAAATGAGAGAAAAGAGGGGGTATTTATAGGATTTTGAGAATTCCTAGGGGAAATGGATGGCCAAGATTGAGCCACCAAATATCAAGATGTAGGGCTAAGGTGAGTTGAGAACTCACAAGCCCTCACATCTTGACATGTGGCATGTGATGTAGCCCTAAAAGGTGAGAGTGGACATGAGGTGGAAGGAGAAGTACATGACATGGATGGGGGTACAAGGTACCTTGGGATTGGACAAGATCTCCTCATAAAGGAGGTACTTGTCCCCATGTGGGTGAGAGGACAAGTGGGGAATTAAAAATTCCTCAAATATTTTCATGGGGAGAAGGGAAATAATTTTAAATTCCAAAGGGTGCATTGGGGGATTAAATGTGAATTAAAAATTCACATAGGGAAGGGAGATGCCTTGTCCAAAAGGAGAAAGCCTTTAATAGGGTTGACTAAGGACACATGTCATAAAGGACATGGGGAAGAGAAAAGGAATTTAATATTCCTTGGAAGGATAAAAGGAATTAAAAATTCCTTGAGATGTTGATTAGGCTAGTTAGTGAGGGATTAGAGGAGGGTTAGGTGACTAAGAGAGATTAGAGGCCAACTTGCAAAAGTTGGAGGATGCGACACATCCTAATCAAGGATTAGGCATGTGCACATCCTAATGATGGGATTAGAAGAAGGATTAAGATAAGATAAAAATGATGGAGGATGTGACATGAATGGAATTAAATAAATGGAATATTTATTTAATTCAATTGATGGAAGGAGGATTAAAGAGATCAGGTATTATTGATTAAATACCTTAGGGATTTGGAAAAATTAAAGCTATTAATTAAATAATAGCAGTATTACGAAAATAAGACGAAAGGGGATGAATTTGGATAAATTAAGTGTCCAAATTTAGACGTCTACAAGAGTAACCAGAGTTTTTTGGACATCATGAGCTTTAACATTTTCATAAATCAAAAGAATCAACCCCGAATGCATGATAGGGTTTTTGGGATTCTTCCTATGCTCTTTAATCCCACAGTCCATCAACACCAACAAATAATAGGGAAATGACACCCATTTCTTGTGCTTAAAATGGTTAAGCAACGAAAAATGGTAATTGTTAATGGTCGTGTACGTTCCTTATAGGGTTACATACCTCATGATTTCTTCGACAACATCCCACTAGAGAGCTTTCAAGGAATTCCTCAGATACCCACCACTCTTCGCAGGCTTCAAGTCATCACTCTCATTCTTCTTAAAGAAAAGGGACATTGAGGCTAGTGATTCTTTCTTATCCCTGTACACCTTCATACCCTTAATTGGTAGGCAAGTAATCTTGGCTATGAATTCCTCATCCACCGCAATTTCCCTATCACCCAATTCCAAGGTTCTCCCTTTCGACCCTTTCTCAACCAATTCAGTAACCTGAGGATTATTGCCATGTTTTTTCTCCATGAAGGGAGTTAGACCACCCTTTTCTAAAATCTCCCACACTTCCTTTCTCTGCTTAGCAATATCACAGGATTTGGGCTCGGCACGATTTTTGTCCCCACCCATGACAATGGAAAACAGAGACCAAGCACTCAATAGGAAACTCAAAAGGAAGCAACAGACACCACTCAAAACCAAATTATCCATCAAAATACTTTGGAAGCTTATGCGGCTAACACCCACAGTCCGTGCAAAGGCAACCACAGGACATATATACCATAATGAATTCGAACTCCATGCCTTATGATAGCCTTTCCTCAAAATCATAACCATACCATCCTTACTAATGATATTCAACCACATGAGCAAGGATGTGCACACCTTAAAGAATAATTTAACTCTCATTTATAACAATAGTCATGGCCTCATAAGGGATGGGGTCATTTAAATCCCAAACCTTACTATCTCTAACACCAAAGTTAGCAAAGAAATCAACTAACTTATTTCCCTCTCTCAAAATATGGGAAATATAAACATTATCAAAGGATTTAATAATTTCAATGGAATCCTTGATCAAGGCCTCAATTGTCCAAGATGGAGGAGATGAATTCTTCAAATTATTAATAATGTTTAGAGAATCACCCTCCAACCAAATCTTCCCGTACCCTCTTCTCTGAGCCAAAACAAGACTATGATAGGCAGTCATCGCCTTCGCAAAGTGGTTTTTCTGGTATGAGTGTGTTGTGTTACTTAAGTTGATGGTTATTATTTATTTTGTTGCTGATTTTGAACGCAATACTTAAAGTGTTTATGTGATTATCCATAGATGGAAGGTTCTCTTGCATTCTAGGTGCATTGACAATGTGCTTCATGATGTTTATGGCGTCTAGGGTGTTTACAAACACTTCCAATATTTACATATATATACATGTAGAAACACATTGATATATATCTACATACATATATATACACATGTACATACATATTGACATATACATACATGTGCATTCGTATGCACATAGAGATATATGTACATATGTATTGACATAGACATAAATTTATATACGTATGCACATAGATACATATGTACATCCTTATGCACATACATATATATGTACATATGTATGCATATATAGGCACTACATATATCCTTGAAATGAAAACCAGTCAAACCATTTTCATATATCGAGATAATAAACAAATATTATAACCAAATTGCAAATTTAAAGTTTGTGCAATGATGAACATAATAATAGGGGAGAGTTAGAACCATATAGGTCAAGTAGGTCACATCCATATCCGCCATTCACAAAAAAATAGTGAACTATAATGTACCAAAAAAATAAAAACTTGAGATAAGACATATAAACATGTTAACTTTTGTAGAGGTGTAGCCTAAAAGTAAATTTCAATTGATCTACTGATATACAAAAGGATAGATTACATCAAGTATTTCGTTATGAAGTGTTTTGGATTTTAGACATGTCTAGTAGACCTTTTTAATGACTATATGAAATGTATTCACATGCAATTTCAAATGTTACATTATTAGCATAGACTGTATTGTATGAAATGTTGTATAAGATTATCAACATTGAATATATTTTCACAAATGTAGAATATATATTATAAACATAGTAATTGTTGTAAACAAAATTCAAATAGATTATCTACATATAATATATTTTCACAAATGTAGAATATATATTATAAATATAGCAATTGTTGTAAACAAAACTGAAACAAATTATTTGCATAGAACATATTTTTTGATATGTAGATTATAAGACAACCATAAAAAGGTATTGACATCGTCGTCAATGGGCCCCATAGTAGAGTGCCTTAATATGCAATTGTAAAATAGTTTTCACCCACAAAGTCAACTAGGGTACCCATATCACATTAATAAATAGATTTAGTTCAAATATATTAATAGTATAGATGCAACATAATGAAAATGACATCCCCAACTACAACAAAAAAAAAACCAAAATATAAGGTACTGTTTCAGTTGGTCCCTCCTGTTGACGATGGTTTTACTCACAACAAACAGGTTGAATAAAATCTCCATAGACAAGACTGTGAAGAGCCTATCCTTCTTGAAAGATATGGAACAAAGACAACCTAAGGGGAAATTCTGCATTCATAGAGCAAAGATTGACTTTTTTTCAATCTCAAGTATTTGATAACTAGGTCATAGTTGCAATAGGGTTGCTCTCGAGTAATGATGTGATATTTGCTATTAACCTCAAGGGGACCTTTTTATATATGTATATGTATATATCTCTATTGTTTCTTTGAACATTTTAAATCAGCATTCCTAATTGAAATGGTAAATTTGGACATCATGAAACCAAAAGATTTGACATAAGATTTCATGGAATATCACCAATTCTTTGCTATCACTTAAGTATATTTAGCACTAAGCATTCATCAATTTCATGGAAAATAAAATATTTTCAACAAAACTATTTCCATTCACTTATATTTTTTTGGAACATTTTCAAAAATATTAAACATCTATTCTAAAACAAAGTATAAATATATTGAAAAATAAAAGTTTCTCCCAGTTATTCTCTATGGATGCCCCAAAGAATTAATCAAAACAGAACAAACCGCTTTATATTTCACCAGATTGCTTCACAACTACATATAAAATGGTGCAAGTTTTTAAAGAGAGGGTTTCATTTATGGACATTGAGTAGGTTTTGTATGCACCCTTAAATGGCACAACATACAGTCTTGTTTGGACGAACTTACAAAACTAGGTACAAAAGATACTCAGATAGGTAGCTATCCATAAAGCTCTGATATAAATTAATGTCTACGTGCATACAAAGTTTTACGCCGAAATGGTTCATAAAATAGGAAAAAAGAACAAAACTTAAAAGAAGTTTTTGCTCCTCTAACATCCACAAATTCTGAACTTAAATGAAAATTAAGCATCCTCTAGCCTTTTATAGAACGCAAGGCTCAGATAGGATAAGACAACTACATGAGAGGAAATCTAAGGGATCAATCTCATCAAGGCACATGGAATATTGTGACCAATAGGAGAATTGCAATTGAAGTCAATGGAAGTCAACTCCAATTACTCATTGAAGCTCTTCAGGTTCTACTTTTATCTGGAATCTTCACCAGGATGATACTTCAAATCATGTTAATATGTAGGGGTTCCTATATATTCAGAATGATAAGGTGAAATTTTCGCTCCCTACACTTCTCTTGGCTCTGGTTCTGTCACTCTCGAGAATAGGCTATCCCAAAGATTAGGATTTGTTCCCACCGCATGTAAAATACTGAGATCCCCAACATTCTGGTGGACACAAAGCCGTTTGCATTATCACCTCCCAGAGTAATCGAACCAGATTGAATTTTATTCCATCCATGATTCAAGTTTTCCTGACCATCCATACCCGAGCTTTGCATCACAATTGATATCTCTTGCAATCATAAATTCCAAATATTAAATCCCTTTTTAACATCATACCATCTCATATAAAGAAAACCATTATTCAAATGTTAGTACAAAATCTAGTAAATAATTCGCTTTCAAAAACAAACATATCATAAATCCTTGTATATATACTGGATCATCGAGATCATTATACAAATTAAAAATAATTTAGCATTTCTTTTCACTTTGCAACCCGATACTTGGTACTCGGTATTCTGCTTTACCCACTTACCTTCCCAAACCTCAGTTATCCTGGGACTCCATTATACCAAACTCCATCTTACCAGACTCCATCTTACCGGACTAGAGTCTTTCACTTGAACTTCACATTACCTTTCACCTTTTCTGTGTTTCCGGTACCTGGTACCCGGTGCATGAAACACTTACCATAAGAAGTACTTTCTTTTATCAAAAAATTCTCTTTCTTCTTCACTTCTGGTGATCTTACAATTTGTTAGCTCTTGCCATAGGAGTTATATTTTTCACTTGGATCCCCAAGTCTTTTCAGTCTTGAGGTGTGTTGTGAGACCACACAACACCTCCCAACCTCAGTCGAATGCTCCAAGGAATGAATCTGGAGATGTCTTATCGTCTCCTGGTGCTACATTGAGACTTGCTATAAATTGATTTGTATTTGCATTTGTCAATTGCATGCAACTTACATTTGAAGGGGTTAGTGGTGAAGAAGCTAGGCTAACTGGAAATTGAGTGCAACTAACTTGAGATGAGCTAGGCCTCAAACACACATTGCTTGCAAAAAAAAGAGGGATGTTATTATTGGTTATATCTAGAAAGTAACTAAGATTATCAGATAAGGGAGTTGCATGACTGCTTAAGCATCTATCTCACATCAATGCTCTATGGGAAGCCTCCATCTCCCTTTCCTTCTTCTCTTGTTCTTGTTGTACCCTCTCTTGCTCCTTCTACTCTTTTTCCTTTCTTTGCAACTATTTCACCTACTCTCTTTCCTTGCGCTCAATTTCCTTTTCAATTATTCTTTGTTCCTTTTGCTCCAAGGCCTGAATCTATGCTGCCTTTTTGTCTTCAGTTTGTTGCCTTTATAATTTGTAATTCTTCTAGTTCTTATTTTCTTTGTTCCTACTCCATTATGAGAGTCATGTAACTATCAGTAGTCAACAGCTGAGACTATCGGTTCACTCGAAGAGCACCACCAACAGACTTTCTCATTCTTCCATTCACTCTGTGAGCTGGAAGCTTAAGGAAGTTACTGATCCGAGAACCACTTTGGGTTTGAATTGTTTTATTGACTTGGGGGTCAGTAAACTCCTCCTGGTCCAGTGTACCTTGACTTTCATTGCTAGCATCTACATAATAGTGCACTATTTATTCTGGAGGTGTAGGTGTTGGAGATGGGAATGTGAAATTCCCCATGTCTTCTTGTGTGGGCTGGTTGTCCATCTCCTCAAGTTGTTGCTCTGCACCTTCATGCACTTGAGTATCCATTGGAGTCTGCAATGTTTATGACAATTCATCTGTTGAAACATCAAGTCCTGAAAGACTAAGGATGTTCTGCACTGCAAAAGCATCCTTGTTGTCATCAATCTCATACGTCTTGTTGGGACGCATATCGCCCATGAGTGCATCAAAATTGAGGGGCTATATCCCCATCCTTTTAAAGCCAACTTTTATGTTGGATGGAGTCATAGCTCTTCTTAATGCCTTACTGCCCAACTCTGCCAATTCTACCCTTTTGATATCAATATTGGGGAATCTAGTGAGAAATTTAGCTCGTTCTTATTTGAAATATTGCTTGAATGGTGAAAACACGCTAACATCCAAAGTCTGTAGTGTGTGAGAAGTATGGGCAGGTAGTGTAAGGAGGTCAATGCCCAACCTCCTTGCCTCTTGGATAGTTGACAATGGAATGTGACTTCCATGGCTGTCAAAAATCAGCAGGTTCCTATTAGTAGGTGACACACCACCAAGAACTGACACACAAAAATGTTCCAACCAGTCAAAGAAAAGCTCCTTCGTTGTCCAAGCATGTGCTTGGGTTGCCATAGTTGCACGTGGTTCACAATTCACAATGTAATTCTCTATCTCTGTATTGCCCTTGAGAAGATAGAAACCAGGTATGCTTTAGTTAGATGCATTAACACAACATATAATTGTTATCCATTCTTTGCTTTTTGGAATGATGTAGGAGACATTCTTGTTGCCTCGTTGTGCCAAGACCATCATTGTTCCATTTCTACCAGCTTGAATGCTAGTTTCATCACAGTTCCAAATTATGTCAGGACTATATGGGGTACTTTCATATGTTGTTGTTAGCGTTCTAAAAAATTGAGCTACTATTTCGGGTCTAAGGTTTACCACCTTGTCTTTGTCAAGACCTTTAGTTGTGCACAAGGTCAATTCTAGATGGTGCTTCTTGGATCTAGTCCACCATGATTTTCTAGGCAACGCCTTCGTGAAAGGGTTGGGTCTAGTCTGACATATCTAAGCAACCTCTTGCTTGAGATTGATGATCTCAAGCCTATGGCTAACATCTGCCATATTTGTGCACCACTTTACAATTAGACCCTCCTCCTCTTCTATTAGGACTATTGGTGGACCCTTCTTTGAAGTAGTTAGGCCGCTTAACCAATTGCTAAGTGTTGTAGTTGGGATTTTCCACTTCTTTGCAATAGCTCTCATCGACATCCCATTTGTTTCAACATCCTCCAGTACCCTGTCCATGTCCTGTGATGACCATTCCCTTTCCTTTGATGCTCTTGCTCACCTGACTATTGGTGCAACAACCTTCTGGACAACCTCAATAGGTTTAGGATTTGCGTTTACTTCTACAACCAATTGATGCACATTGGGGACTGTTATAGAGTCTTTTCGTGTACATGACTTTGTCTTTGTAGTCTTGTTTTTGGTTTTCGACCTCCGATTACCTTTAGATTGCACCTACAAATGTTAAAAAGATGTTTGGAGCAATTAAAAAAAATAAAAATTGAATACCATTGAAGTCATAGTGATGCATGAACAATTTGCATTTCTTTAATATGTATCTTGACATTTTGCAATTCATTGCTTGGTTTTTATGAATAGTTTGTAATGCAATTTGTTGATAGTTTGTATTGCAATTTTCATTATTGCGCATGAACAATTTGTTTTTATTGTCTTTATTTTTCTTGGTTTTTATGACCAATTTGTAATGCAATTGTCTTTATTGTGCATGTTGACAATTTGTTCAATTTTATTATTTGAATTGAAATGACTTAGAGCAGATTTGTTTAGTGAGACATGAACAAACATTGGTTAAACATTGTCAAAACGAAAGACAATGGTACATGTGTAGTGAGGTAGAAAACCTCAACTGAAAGACAAAGGGAGCTTTCTTGAATGTAGAGCCAAACAATGAATTGTGGAGAGCCAGGCATAAATATATAAAACAAATTTCGTAGTAACAATCACATAAACAATTATATATATATATATATATATATATATATATATATATATATATATCTATCTATCTATACCGAATAATATAATTGCATGGCAGAAGATCTTTGAAATGAAAACAAGTCATTCCATTTTCATATTTGGGAATAACAAACAAATATTAAAGGCAAATTGCAGAGTTAGTTTTTGCATTGTCAAAGAGAGGAATACAAATGCATGGCAAAAAACCTATAATTGTGAACTAGTGAAACCCTTTCCATGTTTGGTAGCAACAATCAAATGAAAAAACCATTTCATAGACAAAACTATTGTGCATGGAAGAATAAAATAATACATAAACATGCTAGAATATCTTTGAAATGAAAACTAGTCATACCATTTTCATATTTCAGAATAACATGAGAATATTATAAGTAAATTGCAAAGTTAAAGTCTGTGCAATGAGCAAGACATGAATGCAAGTGCATGGTAGAAACCTTTGAAATGATAAACATTAAAACCCTATGAATATTTCCTAGTAACAGTCAATTATAACAAACAATATGCAATGTGATATATTATATCTATTTTCGTATTTTGGAATAACAAACAAATGTAAAAAGCAAATTGCAGAGTTAAAGTTTGTGCAATGACAAACAGACAAATACAAGTGCATGATTGAAAACTAGTCAAACCCTTTCCATATTTTATCGAACAAGTCTAATAGTAATGAAAAACCATTTAAACCAGTCAAACCCATTTTATATTTCGTATAAGGAAGCAAATATGAAAAACACAATGGAGTAAATGTCGTGCAATGAATAATACAAGATATTGAATAACACAATATATCGAAATGCACAATGTAGGGTAAATGTCATGCATGGACGAGTATAGAGGAAATGAAAACCAGTGAAACCCTAAACTTGAACTGAAATGATTTGACATTCATATAAACTGTAAGTTGAAACCCCAGATATTGAGTTACAGGTCAATGTGAAAAATTGACTTGCATACAACATATTTGCATGCCCAAGCAAAAGAACAAACAATGTAAATAACACCAATATGAAACCCCCGATATTTACAAGTTTGTGGAGAACATATTCATAGCATACAACATATTGGCACCTGTAGGCATAAAGAATTTGTAGCAGTAGAATACCTATAGCTTCTTAGGATGCTGCTGCCTTTGGACTTCCTTCATATTTCTGGGGCAAGTTGTATAACTAAAAATGAAAGTGGAACATGCTAAATGGAAATTGCAAGAGATTGAGTAATGCATTTTTGAATTTGAAAATCTCCTTATACGTTCAATGCTAGTTTGGTATGGAGTCTTTAATTCTTGTCCTTTTATTTTTAAATTTGAATTCTTGGTCGGATGCCTTCAATTGTAGAGTTTGTATGTATTAATGGCTTGCAATCTTTGTTTGCTTGACAAGAGATTTTGGTGGCTTTAACACCATTGTTTTGGTGGTTGCAGGTGGGAAAAAAGGAGTAGGAATCGGTAGTAGAGAAGTTCGATTTGATAGATGAGACACATATGAACGATTGCTTTTTGTTTGAGTGTTGTATTGGTGGGCAAGTGGGATGGGGGTTCGGCTAGATTGGATTTGGTGATGGGACATTCTTGGCTCCTAGTTGTTCTCGTGGCATCCCAACTATCAAAAAGTTGGTTGTAATGTAATGCAAGTGGTGACATTATAGGGGAGCTTGGGCTATACTAATTTTATATTTTGGGTGCATGTTTTAAAGCTACAGGCTAGTAACAAGCAATATGGCTTGTATGTTTGTGGTGTCAAATGCGCTTTGAGTATTCTCAAGACTGCGAATATCTATTTGTGTATGAGACACATATTTACCTATTATAATACAATTTTGATGGTACAATGATACGTGTACCCTTGTTGACTTTGTGGGTGACAACTATTTTACATTTGCATATTCATCAGCGCTACTGTGAGGCCCATGTAGAACTACTTCCGTCTCCAGTATAGGCTCTTGCCCTACTTTGGACCCCTCCCCTAGGTTTGAACCCAAACAAATTTGAGCAAACAGAAATCCTTTCACACTAAACCCAAGGTGGATGATTTAAGCACGTGGTAAGTTGAAAGCTATTTAAATTCCATGACTATGATCAATATAAGAAGTGGGCATAGTGCTTAAGAATCTTGTGTTCAAAAAGATGTCCAAAGTGTACGGATAATTATGTGTTTTTTAAAAAAAGGTGTGCAAAGTATACTATTCTCTTTGTTTTAAAAAAAAAAAAGGTGTGCAAAGTAGACTCAAATCATCCGTGGAAAGCTTTTAGTCTATCGTGATTGTGGATGTGTACAGAGCGACCATCACAGGCGAACTATTAAATTTAACAAATGGGAAAAGTCATCGGTGACACACAAATTAAACATAAGAAGTCGTTCACATGTGCGTTCACATGTGTGTCCTGGAACTCAATTATGGCGGGCCACTGAACCGGATAAGCTGTCAAGGTTGAACTCAGTTATTAAATTTCATCCAGAGAGTTACTCTGTAAGTATTTGTAAGGGATGGAAGAAATGTTGAGCATGGTGGAGCGCCTAGATGTGGATACTGCGACGAATATAATGCGCTTTCTGGATAAGCCCGCTGACCTTGTTCGCTTCTCTGGTGTCTCTCGATCCTGCCAAAAAATTGGTAAACGTATTACATTTTATTTCCACGTAGCTTTTATGTAAAACCCTACCCTAGGTTCATACATATGCAAATTTGATGTAGAATATTTGAATAACGGATGCCTCACACACCAAATCGATGTCTCACTTGGCCGTGACCTAAATTTTTTTTATCACCTTTACCTTCGCATTTGATTTCTTACTCCTTATTGATAATCACTACCTTAATACAATTAAAACAATATAAGGTAACTAGAAGAACAATCTTCTTGTGGAATGCTTGTAGAAGGGAGGTCTGTACACCAAATTGGTGTCTCTCTTGGCTGGAACTGAAAATTTATCACCACCTTTACCTTCACTTTTGATTCCTCACAATCGATTGTTTGTTTGTGTGCACATATTTATGAACGAGGAATACAAAAATGAAGAGGTGCTGAGTACAACTATTAGAATAATGCGCTAATTGATTATAGGATCCGCAAGGGGGTTAACCAGAAACACTGGACGTGTTCCATGAGTATCAAAGTAAACAGTTATACTTGTGGGAAATTTTTTATGATGTATAATTTCAATACCTTGGTTAGGAAAGGCTTGCTTTCGAGGGTAGTGAAATAGTCCACCCCAAATTTTTTTTCCAAATAAATTGCTCTCTTTCCAGGATTAGAAAATGAGCTTTTAACTATACACTCACTGACATTCCAATTTTCAAAAATTTTTTTTATTGTAGCCCAAAAGATAAATTCATCACAATTTCACAGTGAACAATTTGAACAATTTTATAAGTCTGAAATTAGCAGTCCCAATATCTGAGTATTGTATTGTTGGAGTTATCGATAGACATTGAAAGGCGTAGGGGGGACGGTGAATCAGTGTCTAAACCTTTTTAAACTTTGACCAAGACTTTTAATTCTGATATCCCTTTTTATTGACAACATTACCTCAGACCATTAGACAACTTATGCCAATATGGCAATTATGATTGACATTGTTTAACAATCAAAGCATGATGACAGTACAGGTGCAACTCATAAGATACTGCAATAAAAGTGCAACAGAATGACACAAGATAGGTAAAGAGACAACAAGAACCTTTAGCACATTGTAACAATTCTTGAGCAATGAATTATATGAATGCTTTTATGCTTTCTATTGAATCAAAATTTTCAACAATGATAGAATATTTGTGCAAGACATTTTGATATAACCATTTTCCAAGATGAAGAAACCAACATTCAACAATGTTCAGACTGGTAAGAACAATCACTCACAAAATCATCACAATCCAAAAGAATTATGACATCAAAAACAAAGAGACCAAAAGACAGAATTTGCCGAGTGGAAAACCCTCCTGGGTAGAAAAACCACTCCAAAACTGCCTCACTGGCTTAGCATAAAAAACCACTGCTTACAATGCCTTACAGGCTAATTTTTGAGCACTAACTCAAGGAGCACCAACTCCTCATTTAGAGACACCAATCTCAAGGAGCACCAACCCCTTAATGAATTTCAGAACAATTATAATATCAGAGGATCTCTTTGTTTCCAAGTGAACTCATAGAACCCAACACTCTTAATCTACCTAATACCCTAAAGATTCAACTCTGTGAATCCTTAAAATATTGAATAAATTAAGGTTACATCAGAGCTCTACAACATATTTTTCATTTTTTGTATTACAGAGCCTTTTCAGCATTTCAGTTTTGATACAACAAGTTATGATATCACAGAATCACCTTAGTATATTCACAGTGATCAAACACTGTGTTTATATATTTTCAAATATGGGTCTGCCAACAAAAAATCTTCATAAATTTTGTTTTCAGAAGAATCTGAAACCCCCATACTGTTTTTAGAAAATGAGCCAGTAGAATGATGATCAACAGGTGGTGAATAATCATGTGTAATGCCTGTACTGAAGGCCGTTTCAAATTCTGACAGGAATAAATCAAGTAAAGCTTCCTTTTCAAACTGCAAGAGTTTTTCAAAACCCAGATCAAGTAATATCATTTCCTTCATTAAAAACAAAATAGCCATATGAATCTATTTTCAGAAAAAACACTTTTTGCAGAATACCATCATTTTTGAAACGTATCAATAAATCCATTTAAATCCACAATGATACTGACAGAATCTTCAAAATGCATGACTACCCATCAACTGAAAGTCACAAACCCTTATTGCAAGAATAATATTCTATCAGGGCATCATTTACTTCTTCAGTAACTGAAATGCAGAAAGTCGTTTTTGAAATAAAAACAATGACAATAAAACCTTCACCGCAAAGTCAAATTGAAAGAATATTTATCATAGAATCGAACCCATATCTCCACCAAATTCCAATCAATAAATCAAATTTTCAAAATGCCCATAATGCAGCCAAGAATAACTGAAATCAAAACATGCATTTCTGACAGAGATAAATGAGAGCCCATTTTTTCTTTTTCCTGATTCGAGCAAAAACAATAATTGCCATAAACATCAAATGATGGGTGTGATACCTGTTCAAGCAGCATGAAAAACAAATAAACACCAGATAGATTTGCAACTCCCACGACTTCCTTTCACCAATGTCGAGCTTGCATTTGCTCAGATTGCATAGACCAACCTGCCATCAAAACCTCAATGCCTCTGGAGTCGGCCATGTGTTATTTACAACAGAGTAGCAAATTACTATGGCAGCAGCTAGGGTTCTATACTCAGCCAAAAAAGAAAATCATTAAACATGCTTTGCCCTAACCTTTCAAATGCCAAGTCATTCTATGACTTTAAAAAACATAATGAGATTTGAAGTCCACAAAGAATGATATCTTATATCATTTGAAATCCGTGTGCATGACTAAAACACTGACAATATTATTACCAACTCAAATGCCAAGTCACACTCCATAATTTGCATACAAGCTGTCGATACACAATGATCACGGAATAAACTTTATTCTAAGTCAAAGATCCTCAAAAATGCTGACTTAGAATATGAAGAATGATGGCTGCCAAGTGATATAAACAAGTAGCCTTTTACATAAAAAACGAACCCAATATATATTACCACTGAAATATGCCAAGGGAAACCCGATAGGGTTGTTTCCATGTAGATGCCGACCCCACAAATCATTAGCATGCCAATAATCAATTAATATCATATGTAAAAAGTGAAAAGGCTTCGAATAATAAAGATAAACGCTTGCCTTTGAATGTCGACTATAGAGTCAAGACTTGGGCATAGAAGACTCCAAGTAAAAATGATAAAATTTTTTATGCCATGTGTGCCAATAAATGCCATCAAAGAGGTGAGATACTAGAACTAAAGTGTATACTATGCCACCAAATAAAATGTGAGAATAAGATGGCTTTAGAAGCATGAAAGCAGTGATGTCTCTAATCCAAGTTTCATGGAACAATTGAATCAATAACCATACTGCCTGAGACGGAGTAAGTGCTTGATAAAGCAATGTAAATAAGCAATGAACCAAAGATATGTGCCATATTTATCAACAATAAGTCATACCAACTGAAACCATATTGCCATAAACATTACCATCATTTGTATATGCCTTGAATCAATATACCTGAACATGTGAGGGTAATAATTTCATAAATCTGAAGCTGAAGAAAGCCCTATCACAATGAACACTGTCTGAATAACCTGAACATGTGAGGGTAACAATTTCATAAATCTGAAGCTGAAGAAAGCCCTGTCGGCTGTCACCATGAACACCGTCTAAATACCTGAACCAAGCCTTATCATCACTGTCAGTAACCATAACCATCTGAAAATATATTGCATTCATAAATCTGAACCAGACGCCACATGAGTAATATCAACATGAAAAACTTGAATCATCATAAACATCTGCAAATGAATATTTGAAAGTGAAGTAGCCTCAAGATTCTATAACCTCTGAATCATTACCAACATACCATGAATTCCATCAATAAAGTGCATCAATTATTCAATGAAAGTATATGAGGACCATCAATTATTCATTTGTGACTTTGTCATCAAGGACAAACAACAGAGGGGTTAGAACAACATGTATATCATTTAAAACACTGCAGGTGTCATTTGATTGCACACAAAATTATTAAAGAATACAGAGAACCTAAATTAAATTAAAATTTTTCTTGACCTAAAATTCCTGTGCTCTCCAACATGGTACGGCAATTTCAGGTGGGTGATGATAATTAATATTCAACTTCTGCTAAGTCTTCCACCTCTCAAAATGATACGGCTACCCCAACCCCAAATGCAGTCCATATGGTCACCATGAGTTTAGGAACAGCTGAATAAAATTTGAATGGTGGCAAGCTCAGCAGAAATTAAAGACTAGCACTTGCACCTAAAGGAGGTTCAAGGATTACGCCGATAGAAAATTATATGTATGCTAATATGTTAGAGAGTACGTGTTTGTGCGTGTGTGCATATGGATGCAATGTATTGTGGCTGGATTAAACAATTAATAATTAATGCTAAATAATGGAATGAAATAAACTTAGACAAATCTAGATTTTTCCCACTTAGACAAATTAGATTTTTTGTTTTTTAAAGAAATTGGATATTATCTGATTTTGAAATATTTGCATACAAATTTAAAACATAAAGCAATGCAAATTAAAAAGGAAAGTTGCCATCAAATTGCAAAAAAAACTATGAATGAAAATAAAATGTTCCCATCTAGTTGGCAAAGCAACATGTATGTGGCTATTACATGATAGTGAGATTTTGGAGGCTTTCACATGATATTTTGGAGGATTTTACCAGACAGCTGATTTACCATTACATGGCAACTGAAACCTGTTTTCCAGCAACTCAACAGTGGTTTGCAGGCATGAAACTTGTTTCAGGCTCAAATCTCACACTATATGTAGCCTATCGACTAATAATTATATGATGCAAACATTTACCACAGGCAGCTCCCTTCATTAACCCATACGGCTCATCCTTCTTTGTACGGATTCTCCTTTTGGAATGTATGGCGGCAATAATAAATAGACTAATTTCCAATATTTTGATTCCGTAAGGGCTTGACCAGTTGTGCTACCTTTAAAACTGTACGGAGCTTTTTCCTTTATGTACAGACCATTAAATAAAGTACGACAGAGTTATTTCATCAGCAGCTTCACTTCAGATTGTACAGATAGACTTTTATAGTGCTAGGAATATGTAAGAAATTGAATAAGATTTATCTTAATCCTCCAGTAACTCCTCTAAATCTTTCGAATACCTGGCATTGGTATGGTCATACAAAATAGCTTCAGTTTTTTTTTGTAACTTTCAACACCCAGGAAAGACCTTTGAAATCCTACAACAATATTTCTCTTTAAATTGTTTTCATTTTGAGCAAAACCCCAAATACAGAAACTCCAATAAAATTTTCCTTCAATTAAATCCAGCACAGCGTTTGAGTGAGATTGTCAGGACAATCACCCAGGAAAAATCTTTCAGTTTTGAAAGTGATATCCTTCATGGAGGATTCCGTCCCCACAAAGTATTGTAAACGCAAAATTCCTTCTCCAGAAATTTCCTGCATAAACAAAAATGAACTCCCAAATTGCTTTTCTTTTCTCCAACGTAACTCCCCAACCAAATTTTTGAAAATCTCTCTTTTACCCACGTTTAATTTAAAACCAAATCACCTTTTTAAAAAACCTATTAAAATATTAAAATAACACTTTTTTGAAAAACAACATTTTATGTCTCCCTTTAATAATATTTTAATTAATGCTAAATTAAATATTAAATTTAACTTAAAACATTAGCATTAAATTAAAATATTATATTACTGACTATAATTTGAGAGGGGACATTACAATCCTCCCTCCTTAGAATTGCTTGTCCCCCCAAGCAATTTCAACTCTGGATACTGCAAGATCTACTCATTCTCCCAGGTAGAATCCTTAACCAACAAGTTTTTCCACTTAACAAGATACTCCCTGATGGTCCTCCTCTTGAGAGTGTGTTCCTTGATATCAATAATAGCCTTGGGAATTAGAATGAGTTTCCCTTCTTCATCAAATGGTGGCAAATCAGAAGAGGGAACTATGTTATGAGCCAGCGCCGGAATTAGAATGAGTTTCCCTTCTTCATCAAATGGTGGCAAATCAGAAGAGGGAACTATGTTATGAGCCAGCGCCGGAATTAGAATGAGTTTCCCTTCTTCATCAAATGGTGGCAAATTGGAAGAGGGAACTATGTTATGACCCAATGCCTTTTTGAGGCGAGATACATGAAAAACATTGTGAATTGTACAATTTACCTGTAATTCCAGCTCATAAGCCACTTCTCCAATCCTCTTGGAGACTCGAAAGAGACCATAAAATCGTGGGTTAAGTTTTTTCCGACCCACTCTTCTTGAGTGTGGACTGCCTATAGGGCTGTAGCCTTAGATATACCATGCCACCAACCTCGAAACTACACTCTAAGTGGTGTTGGTTGGCATATAACTTTTGCTGATTCTGTGCTTGATGTAAGTTTTCCTTTAGAGACTTCGTTATGTACTGAATTTCCTATAACAAATTTTTGGTATTTGGTACTCTATTGTCCCCAAAAAGTAAATCAATGAAACTTGGAGCTTCGTAATCATACCGTGTCATGAATGGTGACATCTCGATTGACATGTGGTACGTGGAATTGTAACAGTACTCCTTGAGATATACCATCTTATCCATGCCTTCTACTACCCTGAGATGTAATTCTTAAGGTACTCTTCCACCCATTTGTTAACTATTTTCATTTGCCCATTTGTCTGTGGGTGATAACTGGTACTAGGAGTGAGCTTAGTCCCACTCAATTTGAAGATTTCTTGTAATGTCCCCTTCTCGAGCATGACTTCTTTTGATTGACCATTAGCCTATTCTGGAGACCCGTAGGCTTTTTGGTGGCGAAATTAGGGTTTCTTGGTTGGTGGTTTCTTGTGCTCACGGATTGGTGATTGAATTGCGGATTCCTTCTGGGTTTTTCGTGAGCTTTCCGGTGATGTGTTCTTTTTGGCATTCTGAGCACTTTCACGAATTTACTATTTTTAGTAAATTCTATTTCTGGCAGTGATCCTGTTGGTTTCGGCTCGATTGACCTTCTACTTCAGTATGTTCAGTTGGATTGCTCAATTTTGGCTTCTGGACACGTTTGGAGAGATAAGTTGGATCATTTTAATGAAGTCACATTATAATGTTATATTTTGCTGTTGACCCCGACGCCCTCCCCCCCCCCAGCCTAGTGATTGAACTTATGTTGTTTTTAAAAGAGGGTCTTTGAGGGGTGGCGCTTCATGAAGACATTTTATTATATTCTTAAGTCCCAAAATCAATGTATGAAATGGTACGCCCATCCTTGGTGAGAGATTATTTTATTTAAAAAGTCAAAATTGCTTTAGACAAAGGGGACGCCACTTTTGGAGGGAAAGGGAGTTACTCAAATTTGAAATGCTGGGTTTCTAGAAGCTTCTAGAAATCATCTTAAGTCTTTAAAAGGAGGTCTTGGTCTTCAGTTTCATCATCTAACTTCTTGAGTAATGTTATGCTGCCGAAATGGTGAGAGGATTGCTTCGAGGAATGAATGCCTCCTAGCTTGGCTCAACTTCGTGCTTGTGAGACAGCACCTAGTGGAGAGGTTTGTTTGTGTTTTGAGTGCATTTTGTAGTGAGGATTGCTTTGTTGTGAGTTGTTGCAATTGTAGTTCAATTATATGCATTTTCATGTGATTTTCTGTAGTTGCTGAGTTCATAGCTGATTGTAAGTTTCACTCATATTTCAAAAATACAAAAATATTTCATTCTGGGTATTGTTCCTATCTTCTTGTCTAGGCTGGGCGCCCCTTTGCTCCAATTTGTAGATTTTTATTTGAAGAATCTGAATTTTAAGAAGAGAATCGCCCCCTTTCATAAAGCCATACCATTCTGCTTGCATTGGGATTTGTGTAGAAAATAAATATGGGGTATTTGAGTTGTTAGAAGTCTTCTATCTTGGTCGCCATACTTCTTAGAGATTCCAGCTTTGATTTCACTTCATTTGGGTGGGTATTGGGGAAGATATGAGCATTTCATTGAAGAAATAGAGTGCAGGTCTGATATTCATTTTGCTGTTCTGTCATATCAGACTTTGAAAAAAGTGTGTAGGAGTGTAGGGTGGGTGTTAAAACTTCACAATTGGTCTATTGGATGACATCCTTACTATTGCAGCTCTTTAGATTCTCTAATTCTTGATATTGCAGACATATTTCAACATATTGTAAGCTGAACAGTAGTACTGTCAGCATCTTTCTCATTCTTGCAATTTCAATGTTTGTAACTGCCTACTGAATAAGTGGAAGAGGCTGGCTTGCCGCCTGTTACTTAATTGCATTGTAATTTCATAAGTCTCCACCATATGGTCGCCTCTTATCCATCATGGATTGAGTAGCACATGCTTGGTGTTGAGCTTATTTTCCAGTATTGCAATAGATA
This sequence comes from Sequoia sempervirens, assembly GCA_007258455.2. NCBI lineage: Eukaryota > Viridiplantae > Streptophyta > Pinopsida > Cupressales > Cupressaceae > Sequoia > Sequoia sempervirens. The sequence goes on along the minus strand of VDFB02100673.1, from coordinate 30,187 downwards.
GGGATCCTCTGACCGAATGCTCGTTGTTCACCGGCGCATCTCTTGGTTAGAGTTCTTTTTCAGCATTTACCTTTGAGACCCTCTGACCAATGCTCACACCTTGCCCACATCGGGATCCTGGTGTACATTCAGGTTAGAGTTACTTTCAACATCGTTTTGGTTTTAGGACTAACCTTAACGGGTGCTTGATTCATTGTAATTTGCCATTGAAAAATTAAAAAAATTGGCCCGATATATTTCATTTCTTGCCAAAAAAGACTCAAGAACTTGCTGTCCCTGTCACTAACAATGCTGCTAGGCATTCTGTGAAGTTTGAATATTTCCCTGAAGAATAAATCAGCCACTTGTACTATTGTGTATGTTGCTGAAATAGCAAAGGAATGGGCAAATTTTGTTAATTTGTCAACAACTATGTATATACAATCCTTACCCTAAACTTTGGCAACCCTGTGATAAAATCCATGGAAATACACTCCCATTTTTTATTAGGAATGGGCAGGGGCTGCAACAATCCAACTGGATAGGTGTGCTCGTCCTTGTTCTACTAGCATGTAGGACACTCCCTGACATACTTAAGGACTTCATTTTTAAGTCCTTTCCAAGTAAGTCTCTCCCGGATTTGCTTGTATGTTTTAAAGAACCCTAGATGTCCAGGCATAGGAACATCATGAAAAGCTCCCAAATTTTTTGCCTCAAGCCCTGGATTGGGTACGAAATAGATTCTGCCCTTATACATAATCAACTCATTAGCTACCATATACTTGTCATCCTGCGTAGTACCCTCAATGATACTTGTAGCCCAAGGGTCCTTAGCATGTTCTGCTGAAATCAACACCCTCCAATCGTCATTGAGCTCTACCAAAGAGCACAAGTGACACTCTTGGACAATGCATCGGCCACAATATTTCTCTTTCCTTTGATATACACAATGTCAAAGTCATATGCCTGAAGCCTACTCACCTATTTTGTTGTCTATCATTATGGTCTTTCTGATTTAGGAAGTATTTGAGACTATTATAATCTGTTTTAACCATAGTTGAAAAACGCGGACTCGACAATAACTTGGTAGGCCCAAAATTTTTAAAAACTCGGGACTTGGCAAAAACTCGGGGAAAAGCTCGGCAATAACTTGGCAAATTTATTGAACATTTGAAAATACACAATTTTTAAAATTATTCTTGAAAAACACACATATATTATAAACATAGTCTATTATAGTTTTGTAAAAGATTAAAAGTGAAATTACAATCTTAAAATAATATATATTACTATAACTTTATATGAACATATAATTTTAATTTTTATATATAGTTATAAATACATTACAATAATAATTTATAGTTTTATATTTTAAGTTTATATTAAGTGCAATAATTTTATACTTATATGTAAGAGGTGAGTTTTATATTATTGTGGAAAAATTGCTTGGCCCCAAGAGAGATCACAACTGAGGGATCTCTTCCTCAAAGATTCAGATTACCCTTGATTTATTCAATCATGATCATGCAAAACCATTTAAGATTCAACCTACATGTTCCTGATGCCACTTTCAAAAACCATACCTAAACATGACTAGTAAAACACCAATCCAACTCATACTAGGTTGTATGACAAAATCCTGTCAGTTGTTGTAACTTTTGGGAACCTTCAAAACTATTTGCAGTTTCGGTGTCTGAGCAACTACATTTTATTCTTGATTTCCTCCACTTTGAGGTTGTACTCCCTTTTCTGCATTGCATTCCACTCACAACCCCCCCTCCCCCATTATTTTATTCTTTTGAGTCAGATTTGATGTGAGGCCGCAACTGCTTTCTATTTCCATCATCCACACATTTGTTGACATTCCTTTTCTTTTTTGTATTGTTTGCCATTCGTTTTCACCACCATTAGCATTTGAGTCCTTAAATTCTTGTGATGGAGCCAGAGAGAGCTCACGGCCCCGGTGGTGTCAAGTCTTACACCAGAAACCGTAGAGCTTGAAGGAATAGCAATGTCCGGAGGGGAATGGCTGATTGCTTCCTTGCCCATAACACGATCTACACTGCAAGAATCGCTCAAGCGAGGCATATTCTGTTCACCCATCAAGTTTGAGGGGAGCGCACCAATCTTCCCATCTTTCATCCTACTGGTATCATTCTTTGTAAAGGGACCGCAATTCTTAGGAGATTTCATAACAGAGTAATGTTTTGGGGAAGTATCCTTCCACTAGGTGGCCTCCCCATTTGTTTGTAATTTAACATTCGGGCAATCAGCTGCAATGTGCCTAGTTTTGTAGCAATTTTTGCACCTGAAAATTATACCTTCGTAATCCAAGGTTTTTGCCCAGTTGTGACCATTTGCACTCAAGATGATCTTAGCTGGGAGAGCTTTGGAGATATCCAACTCTACTAAAATCCTAGCATAAGTTGTGTGGATGAAGTCTTTTGAATTTGCATCAGTAGAAACGAAGTTACCCAAAGTGTTTTCGATCGCCACAAAACATGCCTCAAACCAATAGTGAAGGGGAAGATTTGGGAGGTGAACCTAGATTGACATAATTGAAAATGATTCAATGGTCGAATTAAAATTTGGGTGCTAAGATTTTAAAAGCAGCGTGCTTTCTCTCCATAATCAAATGTAGTTGAGGATGGCATTTTTATCATTCTTGCTATCAAAAACCACAATGAAGAAGCCTCTGGCACTTAGATATATCTCCAAATTATTTTCCATTATAGCGAGCCAAGATTTTGAGATCCATTTGTGGAGCTCTGGAAGGCTAGGCTAGAAATGATTGAACCTACCTATCAACCCATTCTTAGAGAAAGATTCTTCATTTTTTGTGTAGCTCCTTCAATAAAATGTTGTCAAAATGCAGTTTCAGGGGTTTATCAGAGCAATCAACAACTCGTCTATTGTTTATACCTGGATGTTTCGGGCCAGATTTGGTTTTTTTGAGAACAACACCTGGCTGTAAATCCTCCATTAATAGTCCATCATCTGTCGTTGTCCCTTTTACAACATCCAAGAAAGTCTTTGCCCTAGAAGCTTGATCAACATGCGTTTGATCCACCTGTGGAGACAAATCCGATCCATTGTGACTGGGACCAACATTTATCCTAGCTTGGTTGTGCATAAATGGGGATTCATGGAGAAGAGAAGACGGTGTCGTGGCCTTCTTGCCGCTAAGAGAGGCTTCAAAATCAAGCAAGGAGGCTGTATCATTGGCCGAAACACCCAACAAACCACCAAAAACACCCCGCGAATCCTGTGCAATGACATTCATTGTCGTAGGAGCCACCACCAAAGGAGATCCAGTAGGAATCTTACTAGATGGAGCAACAACGAGCGTAGGAACCCTAGGATTAGAGGTAGAAGGAGTTTACGAGAATTTTTGCATTTTCAGCAGCGAGCAATCGCTCTCAGTTAAATCTTATCTCCCACAAATTTTATAGTTAATAGTTAATACTATATAATTTATTAATTATTATATAACAAAGTATAAAATTATTGTTATATATTTAATAATTATTATATACTAAAGTATATAAAATTATTATATACTAATTAATAAATTGTACAATATTAACTATTAAGTATAAAATTATTATTTGCTTACTGAAGTTTAAACTTTTATAATACATACATGAATTTTAGAGAAGCAAATAGCAATACATTATAAAAGTTAAAACAATGAAATTATTTTTCCCTAGATCGCGTGGAAGCTAGTCATAAGTAGGGTGTAAGAAAATCTGGACTTTGAATAATGCAAAAAATAAATAGTCGCCTAAGAGCCAGTTGCCAATCGCAGGAGAGTTGAGAGTAGGAAAAAAATTGCGTGAAACAAACCCAAACCCTTTTCGTCGTGTGAAACAGGAAAATCCCCTTTGTGTCGTGTGAAATAGGAAACTTGTGAAGTGACATTTTGAAAAATCGATCCGACCTTTTTATTCATTCAACCTAATTTTTTGCCGAGTCCTTTAGGTTTAACATGCATGTTTTTTATGTTTTGAAGCAATTTTAATGGATTGATGCGCTACAAGTTGCAGTAAAAAGCGGTGCCACGTTTTTATGAGATTAACTCGTAGTCCCTTTTGGCTCACGAGTAATTGTGATTATTGCGCTTTTTTGGCGCATTTTTCAACTATGGTTTTAACTACAAACCTTCCTCCCACTAAGTAAGGTCTGTATTTGGCCGAGGCATGCATAATAGCCGACATCTCCTTATCATAAATAGACTAACTCCATTCAGCCCCTCTTAACTTCCTACTCTTAAAAGCAATCAGATGCTTGTTCTGCATCAAGACAACACCTATTCCCTCTCTTGAGGCATCACACTCCAACTCAAAAGTTTTGGAGAAATTCGGAATAGCCAAAACTGGTCAAGTGCACATAATTTATTTGAAGTGGTCAGAGCATCGTTGTGCTGCGTTTGACCAACTGAAAGCCCCCCTCTTAGTCAAGTCTGTAAGAGGTGTTGCTACCTGTGAAAAATCCTTGACAAATCTTTTGTAGAACCCACATAAACTAAAGGATCCCTTAAGTTGTGAGAGATTCGTGGGTGGAGGTGTCATGCCCCTACTAAGGAATATGCCTTACCAGTTTGATTGCAGCAGTAATATGTAATTATTTATTGAAAAAATTGGATTAAAATAATACTTAAAACTTATTTATGGGCTGACCCTCTTTAGAATGTGATCGCCCAAGTTAAAGAAGCATTTCATGGGCAACAACTAATAATCTCCCAAAAAGCAGCGATTAATATTAGACAAAGGAAGTCAGTGATTAATAAAAGGAGCGCTCAAATTAGTCAAGCAAAAAAAGCAGCAATCAAGTTTGAAGAGATAACAATTATTTAAGAAGAGTCATGATTTTTGGAGGAGCCATTATCTTTCAAAAGGGTGTATCTCTTCACTCAGCCATGAAGATATTAAAAGGGAGAAATCTCAATTGAGGGAGGCATCAATCAAGCAAGCAGGTTGGAAAATAAAGGGAATTAGAAGTCAGAATAAGTGATCTATTGGAATAAATATTAGTAGCAAGAATATTATTAAATATAATTAGAAATAACTATATATATATATATATATAACTATATGTGTGTGTGTGTGTGTGAGAGAGAGAGAGAGAGAGATCATGCAATAGTGGTACTTGCAGAATTTATTGATTATCGTAAGTAATCTAGATGCTTCTTTTATTGATAGTCCATTTCGAATTTAGGAGAAATGGATTGCAAATAGGAAGGATGGCCAGCCTTTTGGGTTCTTGAGAGATGAGGGACGACCAACCTTCATGCTCTTATCAAGTACGCCACCTAGAGATGAAATGGGCGACCAACCTTCCATGCTCATGGGTTGGGGGTGGAATGGACCAGAAATCCTTCCATGCTTTTGGGCTTGATTGAGAAGGATGACTAACCTCCAAGGTGAACTGAGCGATGGAAGGGCAACCCACCTTCCATGCTTTTGCAATACAAGGGCGACCAACCTTGAAGTTGTGGTTTGCAAACGTTTCAAACAAATTCCTAATGAGACTATTATAAGAATCTACTTTGGAATGGCTATTGCTTTAATTGGATTTCAATATGGATGATATTTATGTGATATCATTATGCCTACTAGTGTTTAGTAAAAATAGATGTTATCATGGCTTTTGATTTAACGTCAATTTCCAACAACTAATATTGTGTGCAGGACCTAAACCAGGATTTATCGTAAAAGGGAATTTCAATTGGTAAATTTATACTCTTAAATGTATTACATTTCTTATTCTAATTGGAATTGTGGTTTTAGGGAAAAAATTTAGGAATATTTCTAAAAGGGACATTATAGGAGGCCAATCAACAATTGCTTTGATATTTTTAGGATCAACTCTAACACCCTTGGAGTTAATAATATGGCCAAGGTAAAGAAGCTCCGTCAACCCAAATTCACATTTACTTTCCTTGGCATAAAGTGATTCCCTCTTTAAAATACTCAACACCTCATCAAGATGTCTCATATGTTCCTCCCAAGTCTTGCTGAAAATTAAGATGTCATCAAAAAATATAAGGACATATACTTCTTGAGTTGATTACGAAATACCTTGTTTGTACAAGATTGAAAAGTAGCTGGAGCATTGGTCAAACCAAAGGGCATCACCAAAAACTCAAAACGACCATAATGGCACTTGAATGCCATCTTCTCCTCATCCTCCTCTCTAACCCATATTTGATGGTGACCTGACCTCAAATCAATTTTAGAAAAATAGCAAGCTCTATGCAGCTCATCAATCAACTCATCTATCCAAGGAATATGATACCTATTCTTAATTGTTTTTTCGTTTAATGCCCTGTAATCAATGCACATGTGCATTGTTCCATCCTTCTTAACCAACACCATAGAAGAAGGAAAATGACTCTTGCTTGGTCTAATATGCCCCATATCAATCATCTCCTTAATTGCCTTTTTTATTTCATCCTTATGCCTCTTAGGATGTCTATATGGTGTAGTAATCACCGGTTTTGACCCCTACTCAAGCTTTATGACATGCTCCATGCCCCTATTAGGAGGTATCCCTGGAGGTAAGCTCTCAGAAATTACACTGTGCTTAGACATCAAGACCTCTACATCATAATGATAAACTCTCTTTGGCTGCTCTATAACAGTAACCATGATAATACATTCTACTGCCTGCTCTACCTGGTTTTGTCTAATAAGCCTCTCCATCCTCTTGGAAGAGATTGTTTGTGGCCCACCATTTGACATACCTCTAAGTGTGATCTTCTTGCCACTTGCATCAAACTTCGTTTCCATGGTCTGTAAATTCATGTAGAAATCCCCAATGGACGAAGCCACTGCATACCCAGGACCATATCCGTATCTCGTATGCTCACCACATAGAAGTCATCTCTAAGCTCATACTCACTCAACGGAATACTCAAGTTAGGTATCTTCCTGGGGCAAGTGAGGGTGAAACCATCAACTACCATCACTTTGAAGCCTTCACAATCCTTCAATTTTGATGCCCCTTCTAGCTACCATTGTCATCTCCTTAAGCCCAAGTTAATATTATTTTAATAATAATTTTTTTTTATTAACACTACTATAATAATATAATAATATATTAATAATAATATTATTAATTGTTCAAATAATAACAAGTTCTTTTTTTTTTGGCCGACTCAATTTTAATTATTTGGGTGCCAACTCTTTTTCAAATGTGGAGGCCAACTTGGCTTTTGGATGGGCGATCAAGTATAAGTAAATATTTTTGGCATTCAAAGAGGACAACTAGAAAATTTGATTACAAAATTTGGGAGACTCCTGAGTTGGTTAGATGGGATGAAAACATTAGTTACCCTAGCAGGTTGGGACAAAACCCCTAACCTGTTCTAATCAAAATTTCCATTCAAACTGCTTTTTTTCTTACCCTAATATCAGTGATTTCATAATAAGGCCCAATTTGCAGACATTGACATTTGGGAAGATTGCACAACATTTATAGGGCTGCATACTAGAACCCGAAGGGCAGATTGCGTAAGGATCTATCGTCACTAAGAGGATTGGAAAAATGACACCACATAGGAGACCAAAAGGGAGCAGCAAGGTAGTGATCAGGTTTGGGAGCTACAACAAACATCTGGGAGCACACATCTTACATATTGAGGCGGATCTGCAAGGTTAAAAGAGAGAGCAGCCACCCTAGCCCTCAGCAAACTCCTGAGCATTTGAAGCGACCCAAAGACTAAGGAGTTGTGGGTAGATTGTTCAGATCTAGCCCAAAACATTGCCTAATCAGCAGGTGTCAATCCCCATGCAGGCCGCTTCCTATAGCAGTTAGGACGATTGGTTACTTGAGGGTTTCAAGTCTCAGGTTCTCATATCATTTCACAATGGGACTTCCTACATCCATGGCGCAACACCCCACACATCTAGCAACATAAATCCCCTACATTGTATCTGTTGTAAGCTTAAATCATCTTTAGAAATTCATGACTACTTCAATAAATAGAAAGAGCAGAATTGTGGAATAATCTCTGTTATATCTCATTTTATGAATGAGCTTTTGTTGGATCATGTTTATACGTCTGCATAGTTTGATATGCTACTAATGTTGAGTTAATTGTTTGAGGTCTGATGAATGCTTTGGAATACTGATCTAGTTGGTCAAATCATAAACCCTAGGGTTATTTGAGTATCAACAAATTTAACTTTAATAGCAGATTGTATGTTCAGAGTTTTCTTGCATGCTCTTTATAATAGTTGGCTAACCTAGAAATCCTTCTTACCCAAGGAAGGGGACATTTCAGTGGTATCAGAGCCAAAACCCTGCTAGCCTGTGAAACATCAGAAATTCACCATTTTATGGTAGATTATATCCATTGCATGTCATTCTTCTGCAGCTGCATATCAGCGATTAGTGTTTGCCAACCAAATATATGAAGACAATTCAAGAATCCATGTTAGAAGTGTTAGAAAAGTTACAAGAATTGCATGAATATCAGAAGGATTTTATCGCAAGGATGGAGCATTGAGAGGCAGGGAGAATGTTTTTGAAGGAAGAAAAATCAGATTTGAAGGAGATGGTTAGGATAGTAATTAAGAAACAAGAAGAACAACCTATATACCCACGACAAGAGGATGAAAGGGTGAGATATCACGTTGATTATATTGTTTTGGATCTTGCCATCCGTTGTGACATGTCTTTTGAGGAGTATTATGATATGAAAATAAGAAATGGATGGAGGAGAACAAGGTGTAAAGAACAGGAGCCAAAATAATCATTCTTGAAAGAGGGAGAACCCTAGATGATGGAACTTGAAACAGTGAAGGGTACAACAGAGACAAAATTACAAGAGGATGTCAAGGAAGTTGTGATAGTGGACCAAGAAGAAAAGTTGAAGTTATCGGACATCATGGAGCAAGAACAAGAGATCCCCAATTGGTAATTTGAAGGTGAAGATTCCTTGTTGATTTCCAATGATTGTGTGTGCTAGCAAAAGATCGATGAGGGAAAAAATATATTTGTTGGGTATGAAGAGTTCAAGTTGAAGGAAGATGTGTTGAATCATGTAATATCTTTTGAGCTTCCAAATGATGAGCCATTGATTGATTTACAAAGCAGCATTGTGGATGGCTATACATTTGTAAAGAACATTTTGGTTAACCCTAATTCAAGGGTTTTGAGTCGCAAGAATGTAGGTGTTGAGTATATCTCAACAAACTCTCTTTTGGGTAATGAGTATGGGCATTTTGTTTGCAGCCAAAGGTACAAAATGTTTTAGATTTGTTGCTTTCTTTGTTATTGCAGATTTTTTTTCACCATGGAAAGCAGGCAAAAGAAGGTGATAGAGTAAGACATACAACTTGTAGTAGAGGGCATGTGGACACTTTGATTCAAGTTTATGATTATTTTTGCATATGGGGCCCACGTGATCTTTTGATGGTCAAAGTGGATAGAGGCGTTTGGATTGAAAGGAAGTTTATGAGGGATCATATAGGGTTGGCTATGCAAAAGCAAGATTCATAGTTCGTAGGTCACTCTTTGGACCTAAGCACCACACTTGAAGAAAAGATCGTGGGTGATAGTCAAATGGAGATGGTCACCTCAGGGTGCTTGATGTTAGATGAAGGTAAGCAAAATAGGTGTCATCTTGATGTTCAAGATTTTGTGACTAAGTTCAGTATGGTGTTTTGGGTATCAAGCTTCAAGCAAGTTGGAGGACTAATGAAGTATGAGGCACTACAAACTCCTAGCATCATGGGATAAAAGCGATTGGTCATCACTTTGGGTGAACAAGGGATGCACAAAGATTTTTATATCATGGGTCTTGGAGAGATCAACAAAACATGGAGATTGCATGGGGAGCATTTTATGAGAAAGTTCATCATGAAATTGAAAACCAAGAGCAAAGTGTAGTGCTACTAGGCATCAAAGAGGAAACTCCAAGATGTGTCATGGCAAGAGTAATGGAAGATCAATGGGCAACGATCACCACCACATCTAAAGGTGAGTCATCTTTTGGTAATTATACTTGGCTTAGGTGGGACCGGCATTGCATGGTGCTTAAATTATCAAGGTCACCATTGAGTATAGGGTATCATCATGGGTTGAGAAGGCATGGTGTTTCCATTAAGAAAGCTAGAGGGACTGCAGGAAGATTTCAAGGAAAGATACTTCATTATGATAATGTGTGGTTTGTATTTGTGAAATGGGAGTTTTTTGTTGAATATCACCAACTAAACATGTTTGGGATAAGTGTTGACTGCAAGATACATGAACCAAAGGCCATGATAAAAGTGGTTTCGAATGTTAGATCTGCTGTTCTCCATATTTCTTGCCATTACAACTCGTTATTTGTATATGAACAAGTATTTTCCATCACAAAGTTGCTGATTTGTACGGCTTTCAGAAGTGTGCTATTTGTGAGGGGGATTTCAGTCACTATTTAGTTATTTCCAGCCTCCAAACTGTCATTATTATTGATTATTGACTGCTGTACCCATTTTATGTTGCTGACCCTAATATTTTCAGACTTTGGATTGTTGATTCCAGCCCCATACACTAGCACATTGGTTAATTTCATGAGCATGGCAGTCCTTGGTGCAGTGATTAGAGGAGTTCTCATGAATGCAAAGGTCCTCAGGAGTGGGAGGAGATGAGTCCAAATTGGGGTATCTTTGCAAAAGATCACCATCAAAGCATGATGCGATTGAGCAATGGAAGCAGTCCTAGGACAGCTATGAACTGAAATTCTAGTCCTAACACAGCTGTCATTATTGTTAGCTGCCACCACCCTACTCCATTGGCATTCACACAAGTGGTTTTGCAGGGGTTTCCAGCCATGGGAAAAGGTGATTTTCAATTGGCCACCTCTAATGGAGAGTTTTCAGTCTGCATTTGGCTATCCACTGCTTTTGCACCGATCACATGTCTAATGTTTGGCAAGGTTTGCCATATCTGCAATTGTTACATTATTTTTACAATGCTAGATCTGATGTTTCCTGTTACAAACAGCAGTAGGTTGAAGAATTTCAAAAGGATATCCCTGCATGGAAATGTTAGTGGAAAGGCTTCAGCCATCCTAGTACTGAATTGGATGAGATTCCAAGTGACTCATGGGTGTTATGAGTTGTTTCCAGCTGAATTGCAGTATGGTTTGGAAGGTTCAACCCACAATAGCATTATGGATCTCATTGAGACTCGAGAATATGGTCATGAAGCTCAAATAGGTGGTTGGGCTCTTTCATCACATAAGAGGAACAAGCGGGCACAACTTCTTGCCAACGTGAATACATGGGATGCAACAAATTCCATGACATAGGGAGTTTAGCATAATATTGGGTATGCCTAGGGTAAATCCTATGGGAAAGTTCACCATGGAGTTGAAGGCCAAGGAAGAGGTAGGACTTCAAGGCATTGGAGGAGATCAAACAGTTGCCATAATGGAAAACTCTGGGGTGAAAATCACTACTCTCTTCAAAGGTAAGGTGCTTGATCATAATGTTATTTGATTTATTTTGTTCATGCTCAATGTTACACTTCAAAGGTGGCCACCAAAAAGAATAATTGTTGAATGGAACTTATTGGTTGAGGAGAAAACTTTGACATAGCTCAGATGAACATTGGTTACATTAGACATGAGCCATGGGTCACTTTGAATAAGGTTCCTAATTTAGATCTAATGTCTTCAAAATTTCCAACACCCCCCACACTCCCCTTTTTGTGAAAGGAGAGTTTCCAATTACATGGTGGAGGGGCCTTTTATCCATTACCATGGTTGAAGTGCTCACAACTAGTATGGGACAGTTTCCAGCCTTAAAACTGAATAAAGGAGTGCAGTCTTGTAGCCGAGATATTGTATTCCTATTGATCATTTTGCACAAAAATTGTTTTCGATTAATGTTAATTTTCATGAGCAACTATAGATCTACAGATATATTTTATTCTCTGAGCAAAGAAAAGCAAGTGGATAGCTATGAAAAGATGTTACAAGTTATGTTATCATGTTTGGACAGCATTAAACCAATAAGTGTTGAGGAGTTTTCCGGATCTAATGTGGAAGTACTGTGGGGTAGTGTTGATGCGTGTTTTATGACACAACTAACATTTTAGAATAAAGTGTCAAAGACGCTATATCCCCTCTAAGTATGGCGAATTTCACTTGACTTCATGCTATTCATTCTTCTCTAGGCGGACTTAGCCTTAGTCTAAACCATTTAGTTCTTTCTTGGCTATGCCTTAGACAAATTTTCTTTTCACATGGTGGACTTCAGCTTGTAACTTGCCATACTAGGGCGGACTTGGGCTCTTTCTTCGCCATTCAACTTTATGTCCAAGGGCGGACTTCACCAATTCTTATGCCATTTACATTGTGGCTAAGGCTGGGCGGACTTCAGCTTATAAATTGCCATCTTCTCACCTTGCCCAAGGCGGACTTCACCAATTTTGATGCCACTCAAGGGCGGATTTCATGCATGTTCTTGCCATCCAACATTTGACTAAGGCGGACTTTACCTCTTCTCAAGCCATCTTGGAGCGGACTTTATCTAACTTCATGCCACTCCTTAACCTTTTCCCAAGGGCGGACTTTAACCTATCTCTTGCCATTTCATCTCTAGCTGGGCGGGCTTTGTCTTATGGCTTGCCATTGGAGGGCGGAGTTTGTCTTATGGCTTGCCATTGGAGGGCGGACTTCATCTCTTTCTTTGCCATTCAACCTTATGTCTAAGGGCGGACTTGGCTTCCCCTCGTGCCATCTAAGGGCGGACTTGGCATGTTTTCTTGCCATTCAATCTCTTTGCTAAGGGCGAACTTCATCCAATGTCTGGCCATGACTTCATTACCAAGGGCGGACTTGGCTTCTTTCTTTGCCATTCAACCTTAAGTGGCTGGGCGGAGTTTGCCAAAGCTTGTGCCATTAGTGCAGGTCGAACTTCATCTTCAGCCATTAACTTTACCCTTCTTTCATGCCTTCACCATGATTTTCAGTCATACCTGGGCCATTTTGCCATGAATTTCTGAGATTTTTCAGTCTCCTCCATGAATTCTTTCAGATTTCTTCATGGTTTTCCAGATTTTTCACCATTCGCTTCAATTTGTTGACTGATTTTTCATTTTATTCACCATTTTTCTGTGATTTTCCAGAATTTCTCCATGAATTCAAAAAAAATTTCAAATCAATTTTTTGAGAGTTTCGTTGAGTTTTTCGAACTTCTGAGTGGATTTTCGAAACCCAAACCCCTTCCCAATGTAGAAACTATCTAAAAATAGAAATTTTCCAAAAATAGCAACTTTCTAAAAATAGACCCTAAAAAATAGGGATCTCAGAATTGCTCAAAAGTGCCAAAAAAGTAGGTCCTAAAAAATAGGGGCACAGGGGTGAAAAACCCTAAAAAGTAGATGTAGAATTGGTGAAGCGCATCGATCTTAAATCTTCCGGGTCTCCCTAAGCATGATGGCGATGTTTGCACAGTGATCCAGGCTAAAACTCTTTTGCTCGACTCAGGTGACCATTCAAAATTTCAAACTCAAATCCCCCAAACAGAGACCAGACAAAACGAGACGCGCGACAGCAAAACCCCAAAAAGCAAATTGCAAGGGTCCCCATTTGCAATGGGGCGAGGTGTGAATTAGGTCACAACAGGTAGCATGGTTAGAAACCAGAAGTTCTCTAATAAATTTCACGACAGTAACTCGAAAGTGGTATTTGCACAAGATGCTGAAGCTTACACAAGTGATGATGATGACATTAAGGAAGCAAGAGCAATGAGGAAGCCAAGATTAGTGAGAATTACTACTAAAGAGGATAGTTTATTTGGAGCAGTGCCCAAGATTGTTGAGCACTAATCCTTGTTATGCTGCCCTAACATGAAGAGGGTAGTGTTCCAGGAATTGACATTGCTTGAGGACAAACAATATTTGGGATGGGAGGACTGTCCTGTCCCTCTTGCTTAAGCCCAAGTTAATATTATTTTAATAATAAAATTGTTTATTAATACTACTATAATAATATAATCACATATGAATAATAACAGTATTAATTATTCTAATAATAATCAGTACTTTTTTTTTTGGCCAACTCAATTTTCAATTATTTGGGTGTTAACTCTTTTTCAAATGTCAAGGTTGACCTAGCTTTTGGATGGGTGATCAGGTATAAATAAATATTTTTGGTGTTAGTTTTATGATCAGAAATGCAAATAAGTAGAAAAAACAACACACAGATCAATGAACACAACAATTTTACCCTGGGAAAACCCTCCTACTTGAGGGAGAAAAACCCAACAAATAATATCCTCTTATATATTAGAATAATAAGTGCAGAACACTACTTACAAATTAGGCCTTACACAAGTCTGAGTCTGAAACAAAGAATGGAGACACTTCTCTTTAAAATGGGTTTGCTGCTAAGACTCGTGAATTGCTAAGAATGGCGAATTCCTGCTGCTAATAATGGCGAGCTCCTGCTGCTAGTAAGATGCGAACTCCTGTTGCTAATAAGATGCGAACTCCTATTGCTAATAGGATGCAAATGAATGAATGAACTTGATGATTCAAATGAGAGGTCTTCACCTCCCTTATATACAAAGATAGGCGACCTCTTCTCTAGGTTGGCCCCTTTAGAAAAATAAAGAATATAAAATATTATTTAAGACATGAAGGCCGATCTGCCTTAGACAAAGATATACTAAGGAGAAAAATATCTCTTGTAGCTACAACACTAACACTCCCCCTTAGCTAGGGAGGTATTTTTCCAGATATCCATGTCATGGAGTCTCTCAACATGATGCCCACAATGGCTACACCCATTTGTGGAAAATCACATCTCAATCTTAGAGATGTACAAGAGTTCATCACAGAGTCTCTTGACGTGATGTCGTCATGGAGTCTCTCAACATGACGTCCACAATAGCTACTCCCATGTGTGGAAAGAAACACATCTCAGTCTCCAAGATGTACAAGGGTTCATCACGGAGTCTCTCAACGTGATGTCGTCATGGAGTCTCTCAACATGACGTCTCATCTTAGTCTCAGAGATGAATAAGGGTTCATCACAGAGTCTCTCAATGTGATGTTGTCATGGAGTCTCTCAACATGACGTCTCATCTCAATCTTAGAGATGAATAAGGGCTCATCACGGAGTCTCTCAATGTGATGTCATCATGGAGTCTCTCAACATGATGTTTCATCTCAATCTCAGAGATGAACAAGGGCTTACACCCCATATTTCTCCGTCTCAGAGAAATATACACTACAAGGGCTTTCACCTCATATTTCTCCGTCTTATAGAAATATACATTATAACAAATCTTCATGATGATGTGACTCCCTGCGAAGCTCCAAGTACTCACATCAACCTTTTGACCTCTTCGTCCAAGATTGCCTCTGTTGGTTTGTCAAAATCCCTTTGAATGTCATTTCTTCCTCTTCGAAGAAATTGATCGCAATGACAATTTGTATAGGTTCTCCTGACGAGTCCCAATCACACGAACTTAATTTATGCTGGAGCTCTTTGACCATGCAAGAACCTTTACTTCAGAGAGGGCAACCTTGTACCCTTTGTCCTCCAAGGTTGAAATGGAAACAAGGTTCCTTTTGATCCCAGGTACAAACAATACATTACTCAAATGAAGAGGGATACCTGAATCTAGCTAGAGGGAAGTAGCCCTAGCTCCTTTTACGACATAGCTAGCATCATCTCCTATTATCACTTGTAAGTTAGAATCTTTCTCTACTAAGTCTGTAAGATGCTCTTTGTAGCTTGTGATGTGACGTGAAGCACCACTATCTATTTTAGAATCTTTCTCTACTAAGTCTGTAAGATGCTCTTTGTAGCTTGTGATGTGACGTGAAGCACCACTATCTATCAACCAAGTATCACTGTTAGATTGTACATTACTTGAAAGAGCAGAGATGAATAAGAAATCTTCTAAATCAACTTTAGAACTTGGCTCCTTCTGAGACGTCACTATGTCAATTTCCACGGTAGAAACATGTGTAGATTTTAATTTGCAATCTCAAGCAAAGTGACCATACTTGTCACACTTGTAACATTGAATGTGAGAGAGATCCTTCTTCTTCTTTGGTTCTGGGGCAGAATCTGGGGCAGAATCTGATTCTTTGTCTCTATTCCTCTTTCTTCCTTTGCCTCTTTCTCTAGAAGTATGTGTAGCAAGAACTTGATTTTCTACATCATGATAGTTTCACCCAATTCCTTTTGCTACCAATCTAGATTCTTCTTGAATACAGTCAACTCGAAGACGATCAAACTTGGGCAACTTGGATCTCCCACTAATGCTTTGAATAAAGGGTTCCCAAGATTGGGGAAGACCATTTAGTGCCAACATAACAAGATCTTTGTCTGCAATTATATCCCCAATAGCGCTCAACTTATCTCTCAAATCAGCAATCTTCATAAAGAATGAGATGACTGAATCTTCTTTAGCCATTTTTACATGATGAAGCTATTGTCTCAAAGCAAGGGCTTTGCTGGTATTGTTGATCTCATACAATCCTTTTAAAGTATCAAACATTTCTTTAGCTATCTTCAACTTGGAGATGATCAGTACTAGGTGATTCATCACAGAGTCTATCATGATCTTTCTAGCCTTCGTGCCATTTTTCTTCCATTAGATTTTCTTAGTATCATTGAAAGGCTTGGGCATATCATTTTCCACGAAATCAAGAAGATCATTCTCCTCTAATGCAATGAGTACCCTGGGTTTCCAAGAGTTGAAGTTTAAAGCTCCATTAAGCCTATCTTCTACCTTGACACCATTCACCATCTTCTTTTTCCGCACAAATTCACCTTCAAAGATCTATCTTTAGGTCTGTAATAATTTGCAACCTTAGATCTGCAATACTTTGCCTTAAAGATTTTCCCTAGATGAAAAGTTGACCTGACTAAAACAAATTTGATCAGATCTTTTCTTAGACTTGCTCTAATACCATGTTAGTTTTATGATCAGAAATGTAAATAAGCAAAAAAAACAACACACAAATCAATGAACAGAACAATTTTACCCTGGGAAAACCCTCCTACTCGAGGGAGAAAAACCCAACAAATAATATCCTCTTATATATCAAAATAATAAGTGCAGAACACTACTTACAAATCAGCCCTTACACAAGGCTGAGTCTGAAACAAAGAATGGAGACAATTCTCTTTAAAATGGATCTGCTGCTAAGACTGTCGAACTGCTAAGAATGGCGAATTCCTTCTACTAATAATGGCAAGCTCCTACTACTAATAAGATGCAAACTCCTGTTGCTAATAAGATGCGAACTTCTGCTGCTAACAGGATGGGAATGAATGAATGGACTTGATGATTCAAATGAGAGGTCTTCACCTCCCTTATATACAAAGATAGGTGACCTCTTCTCTAGGTCGGCCCCTTTAGAAAATACAAGATATATAAAATATTATTTAAGACATGAAGGCTGACCTGCCTTAGACAAAGATATATTAAGGAGAAAAATATCCCCTGCAGCTACGACACTAACATTTGGAATTCAAAGAGGACAATTGGAAAATTTGTTTGCAAAATTCAAGAGAGACTCCTGAGTTGGTTAGATGGGACAAGAACCTTAGTTACCCTAGTAGGTTGGGACTAAATCCCTAACCTGTTCTAATCAACATTTCCATTCAAACTGCTTTCTTTCTTACCCTAATATCAGTGATTTCATAATAAGGCCTGATTTGCAGACATTGACATTCGGGAGGATTGCACAACATTTATAGGGCTGCATACTAGAACCCTAAGGGCGGATTGTGTAAGGATCTATCTTCACTAAGAGGATTGGAAAATTGACACCACATAGGAGACCAAAAGGGAGCAACAAGGTAGTGATCAGGGTTAGGAGCTACAACAAACATCTAGGAGCACACATTTTACATATTGAGGCAGATCTACAGGGTTAAAAGAGAGAGCATCCACCCCAGCCCTTAGCAGACTCTTGAGCATCTAAAGCGACCTAGAGTCTAAGGAGTTGTGGGTAGATTGCTCAGATCTAGTCCAGAACATTGCCTAATCAGTAGGTGTCAATCCCCATGTAGGCCACTTCCTATAGCAGTTAAGACGATTGGTTACCTGAGGGTTTCACGCCTCAGGTTCACATATCGTTTCACAAGGGGACTTTCTTACATCCATGGTGCAACACCCCACACATCTAGCAACATAAATCCCCTACATTGTATCTGTTGTAAGCTGAAATCATTTTCAGATATTCACGACTATTTCAATAAATAGAAATAGTAGAATCGTGGAGTAATCTCTGTTATATCTCATTTTATGAACCAACTGCCGTTGGATCATGTTTATACCTCTACATAGTTTGATATGCTACTAATGTTGAGTTGATTGTTTGAGGTCTGATGAATACTTTGAAATACTGATCTAGTTGGTCAAATCAAAATCATAAACCCTAGGGTTATTTGAGTATAAACAAATTTAACTTAACAATAGATTGTATGTTTAGAGTTTTCATGAATGCTCTTTATAATAGTTGGCTAACCTGGAAACCCTTCTTACCCAAGGAAGGGAACATTTCAATCACATTCTCATCAATAAAGTTATGAGTAACACTTGTGTCAATAAGAGTCACTATATGCTGCCCACATAACACCCCTCTAACTCTAAAAGATCCAACTTTTTGAAAGCTAGATAGTTGGGCCATTACATCATTACCTCCTTGCTCATTTTAGACTCATCAAATGACCTTTCACTATCATTTTCCTTTGAATCAGCTTGCTGGTCTGAATTTTTTGAAGCTGATTCATCACCTGAAAAGTACTTAATTAGTTTTGGTTTTTCCTCAACAACACATTTATAAGTTGGGTCCCATGGCTCTCTACATTGGAAGCACAATTTCTTCTTCCTAAGATCATTGAGTTTGATCACTATACAATCTTGATGGCACATTCTTAGACTGATTAGAATCCTTCTGAAAATGTTTTTTGTCCTTGTCCTTCCTATGTAGGAACCCCTTGGACTGAAATTTACTCTTTGAAGTAGAGGACTCCATACCTCTTGCCTTCTTAATTGCATCCTCTAAGTTAGGCGGACTAAGTGCCTTGATCCAACCTCTCAACAGAGTCTCCTCTCCTAAATGTCGGTTACCAACACTGATAACCTTTGAAAATCTGCAATGTATGTGTCAACCAAACCCCATTGCTTACGCTATGCGAACTCCTTAAAATGTAACTTAGGATCCTTCTTATCAAATCTATCAATTAGTCTCTCAGTGAACTCTGCATATGATTCAATCTGATTGTGTCCCAGGATGATCATTCCATTATGCCATCACTCATGAGCACTACCATCTAAATGTATAGTAGCATACTTTATAGCTAGCATTGGGTTAAGCTGAAAATAGATATCTAATTTTTGTACCCAAGCGCTAGCTCTAGTCTTCTCTGAACCATCATAATAAAGAATGGACAACTTACCAACTTTCATTTGCAAGTCATGGTTATGAACTCTACCACCCCTGTGAGTTCTATGTTGTTAATGTTCAAAACAGCGTCAGGCTGTATCTTCCAGATCAGCGTATGATAATAATTCAAATGGAGCCTTATGGCTATTTGAATTATATATACTCTCCTTCACTTTAGCCGACATGAAAAAATAAAGAATCATGTCTTTTGAGATGAGGCCGACTTCATACCTCTTGGCGTGATTTTCCTTGAGGACGACTTTCCTCTTATTGGTTGCGTCTCTTTGTATAATGTTTTGTCTTATTTCTAGCCGACTTATATTTAATAGGTGGCGTCCCTTCATATTGTATATAAATGAGATCGCTCTCTCATTATGTTCAACAAGCAAAGTTCGATTCATTTATTCTCTCAAGTGCGAATTCATCTTGGAGCAGTGCGAGTCTTTGTATGAGCAGAGTGATATTGTTAAAGAAGACAATTCTGTGTTAGCAGATTACAGGAGATAAAATCTGTGCTTGGATCATCTGCTGATGCTCATATTTGGCCTTCAGATTGGCCTATTGTAAAAGGACACTCTCCTTATTGAGATTCAATATATAAGTGTTATTTTGTGGCTGGGTTTTTCTCCCTCAAGAGGAGGGTTTTCCCAGGGTATCTGCTGTGTTATCTTGTTTGATTTGAATTAATTTCTGTGCTTACAATCTGATCATTAAAATTTACATGGTATCAGAGCGGGTTTGAGAGGATCGTGATCAGATTATTTCTAATCAGCATACCCTTCTTGTTCATTTGTCTACATTAGTCAAGATGGTGAACGGTTTGAAGATTGAGGATAGACTCGAGGGAGCATCTTACTTCACTTCTTGGAGATTTAGGATCATGCTTACCTTGCGTGAAAATGACTTGGGTGAGTTCGTGAAGTCTAGTGTTCCTGAACCTGAGGAGGAAGAAGAGAAGTTGCAGTGGGTGAAGAAAGATATTAAAGCAATGAAGATATTGGTTGACTCCGTCAAGGATCAGATTGCGCTTATCGTCTCTAAGTTGAAGACATCGAGAGACATGTTCAAAACATTGGAAGAGATGTACGAAATCAACAATACCAGCTGAGTGCTTGCACTGAAGCAACAACTTCATCATGGAGAAGATGGTGTTAGGCCTTCCCAAGTTCAACCAGGAGCACGAAGGTACTTGCAAGGGCTGCGCTTTGGGTAAGAATATAAAAGCCCCTTTTCATAGTAGAGAAAATAGATCTAAGTGTATTTTAGATCTTATTCATTATGATTTATGTGGTCCTATGTTTGTTCCGTCTTCGAGTGGATTCTTGTATTATGTTATTTTTATTGATGATCACTCTAGGAAGACTTGTATTTATTTTTTGAAATCTAAAGAGTCTGAGGAAGTGTTGGATAAGTTTAAAGAGTTTAAAGCCTTGGTAGAAAATATTTCTGGTAAAAGAATTAAAGTCCTCAGATCTGACAATGGTGGAGAATACACCTCTGGTAGTTTTCGAAATTTTTGTATTGATGCAGGGATTAAGAGGGAGTTATGTGTTCCCTATAATCCTCAACAAAATGGTGTTGCAGAAAGAAAGAATAGGACAATCGTGGAAGCAGCGAAGGCCATGATCCATGATCAAGATTTGCAAACCTTCCTATGGGCAGAAGCTTCTAGGACAGCTGTGTATGTTCAGAACAAAAGTCCTCATAAGATCTTGGAGAATATGACTCCAGAAGAAGCCTTCACAGGGAAGAAACCTGAAGTCAGTCATTTGAGGATCTTTGGATGTCTTGTCTATATTCATGTTCCCAAGGAAAAGAGAACCAAGTTGGAGCCTTCTGGCAAGAAGGGAATATTTGTGGGCTATAGTGAGACATCAAAAGCCTATAGAATTTACATTCCAGGTCAGAAGATGATAGAGATCAGTAGAGATGTCACATTCAAGGAAGATGTTGCATTCAGAAGATCCAGGGGGATTCATATGGAGATTGATAATGAAGAGTCTCCTCAGGATATGGAAGTTGACCATACTCCTGAGATTCAGAGGGAGACTTCAGAACCAAAAAGAGATATTGATCCTGTTGAACCCTTGGAACTTACTGATGGGCCTATTGACATTGTTATTGGGAGAAAGAGACCTCTATGGGCCAAGCGTACTATGCAAGAAGCTGAAAGTTTTGCAGCTCCTAGAAGCACATTCAGAGAAAGCAAAAGGCCACATAAGTTCTCCAGTTATGTTGCCTTGATGAGTTAGATTATAGAATCCGAACCGACCTGTGTTGAGGAAGCATCTTGTCATCAGGTTTGGAAAGATGCTATGACAGAGGAGTATCAGTCAATTCTTAAGAATGATGTTTGGGACATTGTTCCTAGACCCGAGGGCAAGTCTGTGGTATCTTCTAAATGGCTATTCAAGATTAAGCATGCTGCAGATGGAAGCATTGAGAAGTACAAAGCAAGATTTGTGGCTCGTGGATTTTCTCAGAAAGAGGGAGTTGATTACGAAGAAACATTTGCTCCTATCGCTCGCTATACTTCTGTCAGAACCATCATTGCTATTGCTGCATCTAGAGGATGGAAGATTCACCAGATGGACGTGAAGACAGCCTTTCTCAATGGAGTGATTGAGGAAGAGGTTTATATAGAGCAACCTGATGGATTTGAAGTTCATGGGAAGGAGTCACATGTTTGCAAACTGAAGAAGGCCTTGTATGGTCTTAATGAGGCTCCTCGTGCATGGTACAAAAGGATTGATCGGTACCTGTCAAGTTTGGGCTTCTTGAAGAACGATGCTGATTCAAATCTCTACTTCAAGGTAATCAATGGTGATGCTTTAATTTTGGTTTTATATGTTGACGATCTAATCCTTACTGGAGAAGATCACCTGATTCTTGAGTGTAAGAAGGAGTTGACTTCGGAATTTGAGATGAAAGACCTTGGGTTCATGCATTACTTCCTTGGATTAGAAGTTTGGCAGAAACCAGATGAGATGATTCTAAGTCAAGGAAAGTACACCATTGATATACTTAAGAGATTTGGTATGATGGATTGCAAATCCATGTCTACACCCATGGAGACCAACCTATATAAGTTGAAGGAGGCTGCAGCTAGTTCAAACTTGGTGGATCCTGCATTGTACAGACAGCTAATTGGATCCTTGATGTATCTAGTTAACACTAGACCTGATATTTGCTATGCAGTGAGTGCACTAAGCTAGTTTATGTGTGATCCGAGACAGATACATCTTGTTGCAGCTAAACATATCCTGAGATACTTGCATTGACCTGATTGGATATGGGTTGGTATACTTGAATCTTGAGACTTGAGTTACATAGTTTCACTTATTAGAATTGGGCGAGTTGTGTCCACGGATCGGAAGAAACACCTCTGGTTGTTATGATTTAGGTTTCTTCTGTTCTTGGTACAGCAAAGAAGCGATCGCTCCCCGTAACGGGTATTAGTCTATTGAGGCGGTATGTGCAACATATGGCAACTCAGGAAGCGGTGTGGCTTTGTAAGCTCCTTGCAGGATTGTTTGGACAATCAATGGAGTCTACTATCATTCATTGTGATAACCAGAGCTGTGTGAAGCTTTATGTAAATCTTGTGTTTCATGATAGAACCAAGCATGTTGAGATCAAATACCACTATATTAGAGATATGATGCTGCGGAGAAATTTGTCCCAGGTTGAGTGCTCCGGCATTGATGGCGGAAAGCGGAATATTCTCACCAAGCCTCTCTCCAGAATAAAGTTTGTGTACTTTCGAGATAAGCTTGGTATGGTGGAGAATCTAGCCTTGACTGAGAAGGAGTCTCAGTATCAGTGAGCCTATTTAACGAGTTCTTCTCTGTGAGAGAAGTTCGAGGTGAAATCCCTTGTTAATGCATTTTCCTCTAAGACAGAGGAATCTGAGGTGCAAGCCCTTGTTAATGCATTTCTCTTTGAGATTTAAGGTGAAAGCCCTTGTTTCCACCCTCTGAGCTGAGTCATGGTGGATGTCATGTGTGTGACTCCATGACATATGTTGTACTTGTGTTTCACCCTCTGAGAGAGTCATGGTGAAAGTCATGTTGAGGTGACAACATCACACAAGTGATGAACACTTGTACTTACCATAGTATGGTTGTAGCCATTATGGTTGATATCGTGTTGAGGCGATATCTAATATCATGTTGAGGTGATATTCTTCTTCTCACTAATGATTGTAGCCATAGTGATAGACATCACGTTGAGGTGATATGTCTTGTGCAGCTGAAAGAAACATCCCTAGCTGAGAGGGAGTGTTAATGTTCAAAACAGTGTCAGGCTGTATCTTCCAGATCAGCGTATGATAATAATTCAAATGGAGCCTTATGGCTATTTGAATTATATATACTCTCCTTCACTTGAGCCGACATGAAAAAATAAAGAATCATGTCTTTTGAGATGAGGCCGACTTCATACCTCTTGGCGTGATTTTCCTTGAGGACGACTTTCCTCTTATTGGTTGCGTCTCTTTGTATAATGTTTTGTCTTATTTCTAGCCGACTTATATTTAATAGGTGGCGTCCCTTCATATTGTATATAAATGAGATCGCTCTCTCATTATGTTCAACAAGCAAAGTTCGATTCATTTATTCTCTCAAGTGCGAATTCATCTTGGAGCAGTGCGAGTCTTTGTATGAGTAGAGTGATATTGTTAAAGAAGACAGTTCTGTGTTAGCAGATTACAGGAGATAAAATCTGTGCTTGGATCATTTGCTGATGCTCATATTTGGCCTTCATATTGGCCTATTGTAAAAGGACACTCTCCTTATTGAGATTCAATATATAAGTGTTATTTTGTGGCTGGGTTTTTCTCCCTCAAGAGGAGGGTTTTCCCAGGGTATCTGCTGTGTTATCTTGTTTGATTTGAATTAATTTCTGTGCTTACAATCTGATCATTAAAATTTACATATGTCATCCTAACATCCATGTAGTCATGGAAAGACATTTCAGCTTGAAACTATGAATCCAAATTCCTCCAATCCTTTAAAATTTGATCTTGCAATTTTGTTTGTGTTGGCTCTATCTCAATTTGAGGGTTATTCCTTGGAGGAAAGTTAGGCATTAGGGGTCTAGTATTGGCTGTCCTAGCCATTGTAAGTTGATTAACAACCATATTATTAATTGATTCATCCTCATTGCCATTGTTCCCACCATTGTTATTATGGTTGTTACTGTTATTAACTCTCATATTCTAAGTCATAGGTGCAACAATCTGAGCTAAATTCTGTTGTAACTCTCATTGCCTTCTAGTAAGATCATTCAAAATTTCTCTGGTACTTGGTTCCCCATGCTCTCTATCACCCATATCCACCTCAACTTGTTCAACACCTGTGAATGGGTCAATATCCCCTATACCACTGCTTGTGGGTAAGTCCTGATGTAAACCAAGGATACCTGATATAGTTTCTCCCTCTGGAATTTGAGGGGGCTGCCACTGAGTTTTTCTTTGTTCTCTATTAAAATACCTTTGCTCTCTGTCACTCATAGGAAGTTGCGGCTGAAACTAATTGATTAAACATAGGCTGGCTAGAAAAACTAGCTCTGATACCACTGAAATAGTCCACCCCAATTTTTTTTTTCCAAATAAATTGCTCTCTTTCTAGGTTTAGAAAATGAATTTTTAACTTCAACACTCACTGACATTCCAATTTTGAAAAAAACAATTTATTGTAGCCCAAAAGATAAATTCATCACAATTTCACAGTGAACAATTTGAAATTTTTTATAACAGTCTGAAATTAGCTGTCCCAAAATCTGAGTATTGTATATCATTTAAAACACTACAGATGTCTCATTTGATTGCACACAAAATTATTAAAGAATACGGAGAACCTAAATTAAATTAAATTTTTTCCTGACCTCAAATTCCAGTGCTCTCCAACATGGTATGACAACTTCAGGTGGGTGATGATAATTAATATTCAACCTTTGTTAAGTCTTCCACCTCTTAAAATGGTACAGCTATCCCAACCCTAAATGCAGTCGGTATAGTCACCATGAGTTCAGGAACAGCTGAATAAAATTTAAATGGTGGCAAGTTCAGTAGAAATTAAAGCTAATTATATGATGCAAACATTTACCATAGGCGGCTCCCTTCATTAACCTGTACGGCTCATCTTTCTTTGTATGGACTTTCCCTTTGGAATGTACAGTGACAATAATAAATAGAATAATTTCCAATATTTTGATTCCGTAAGTGCTTGATGAGCTGCGCTATCTTTAAAACTGTATGGAGCTTTTTCCCTCATGTACGGACCAATAAATAAAGTACAACACAGTTATTTCATTAGCAGCTTCACTTCAGATTGTACAGATAGACTTTTATAATGCTAGGAGTATGTAAGAAATTGAATTAGATTTATCTTAATCCTCCAGTAACTCCTCTAAATCTTTCGAATACCTGGCATTGGTATGGTCATACAAAATTGAAAATAACTTCAGTTTTCTCTGTAACTTTCAACACCCAGGAAAGAAATCTGAAATCCTGCAACAATATTTCTCTTTAAATTGTTTTCATTTTGATCAAAACCCCAAATATAGAAACTCCAATAAAATTTTCCGTCAATTAAATCCAGCACAGCCTCTGAGTGAGACTGTCAGCACAATCACCCAGGAAACATCTTTCAGTTTCGAAAGTGATATTCTTCATGGAGGGTTCTGTCCACACAAAGTTCTATAAACACAAAATTCCTTTCTTCTCCAAAAATTTCCTGCATAAACAAAAATGAACTCCCAAATTGCTTTTCTTTTCTTCAATGTAACTCCCCAGCTGAATTCTTGAAAATCTTTTTCTTTTTACCACTTTTAAATTAAAACCCAATCACCTTTTTAAAAAACCCATTAAAATATTAAAATAACGCTTTTTTGGAAAAACACCTTATATTTCCCTTTAATAATATTATAATTAATGCTAGTTAAATATTAAATTCCCTTAATAATATTTTAATTAATGCTAAGTTAAATATTAAATTTTAACTTAAAACATTATTGTTAAATTAAAATATTATATTACCGACTATAATTTGAAAGGGGACATTACAGGTAGAATGTCTTAAGATTAGTATTGAGAAAAGGAAGAAAGGGAAGAAATGTCTTTTTATGGTTCAAGATGCCTAGTGCCATATGTACCTAACTTTGTGTAGGCTCGAGGGTAGCTTACAGCATAACCCCATGCACATGAACGCACGTGGCCTACCCTCTTTTGAAATATTCTATGTAATCTGTTATGATTTTCAGAATCTTTTGAATTCAAATCATGCTTAAAGTAGCTAATCGACTATTTCAGAAATGAGGACTACTCTACAGGAACAGATCGTTAAATGTAAAATTAACAGAGCAGAATAAGCTTCTGGTCTGTTTTACTTGAGGCTGTGGTCCCTTTGCATGGTTATCTGTATTTAAGAAGTGCTGTTTTACAATGCTTTCTGGTGCAACTTGCTAGTGCTCAATTTTTGTTAATACAGTTTCTATGTGAGCTTCTTATAGATGGTTGCATTTTCATTAACTTGAAGCGTGTGCCTGATGCTACTGCAGTGGTTGAAAGTAGATGTGCTAGAGATCTATGCATCAGAATCTGTCCAGAAGTATCCATGTTTAATTATGTGATGATAGAACATGAAATATATCTTAATGGAGGATCAAGTTCCGGTAAAGATTCAGAATGGGAGGGCTTGAAAAGAGAACATAGAATTTACGCCAGGCTAGCTCAAGAGCTCATGGAATCCCCTGCAGAGAAGAGTTGCATAGTTGAACCTATTTATGCATCCAGTACGGACAATTACCCGCTAGAAAGTATTTTTAATACTCTGAATCCAAGGCAAAGAAAAGGTGTTAGGCCAAGTTATTGGTCAAGTAAAGGAGAGGAAAATATAAAGATACCTGAGACATTGACTTATGCATTGCAGTCAAACCTGTGCATTGTGCATGAAGTGAAGATACGTCCATTCCAAGGTTTTGTTCCAGACTTGAAGAAATTTTATACATGAGATATGAGATGATTTTTCTTTAATGTTGCATTTCTCTATTATTGGCTTTAAGTAATCAATGCCCGTTAATTTGTTTTACTCAGCTTTCTTTCACAGAGGTGCACCTATATATTCAGCAAATTCAGTTCGCTTTCGGTTTGGTTATCCTATAATAAAGCGTGGAAGCAACATTTCGGCTTTGGATGCTTGCGTGTCCAGTGATCAATCTGACTTTGAAGATTATGCTTGGACATATGTCTCACAAGATTTTTCAATGCTGCAGGTACCTTCTGTGCCTCTATTAGTATATTCATTGCTAGAAAGTGGCAATGGTTGGTACACTTGAAGTAGAATAACAAAATGTAATTTACATGTTTGTGATAGTATGACAGTTCATTTCAATTGCTAATTTTTAAACTGTAGAAAATTTGATTCAGCTTGAATATTTGTAGTAGAAATCAGAACATTAAACATGGCTTTTGCCAAAAGATTGGTGTTTGCTAGTGTTTTAACTTATCTCTTTCAAGGCAACACAAAACATAATAGTACATGAGGATAAGCCTCTCTTCAAATTTGCAGGGGAAGCTCCCTGAAAATTAAACACTATCTAATACCTAAGCTATAAACAAAAATCACAGTTATGCACATTTTACATTATTATCAAAGAAAGGGAATTTGCAAAACGAAATAAACTGAAATAAACTCTGCCCTATCTTGTTGGTCATTGGAAGATGAGCACAAGACCTGAAAGGTTCTTCTCTTACAAATGAGTTTTTTATGATCAAGTTTGCAACTGAAACGAAATAAACTTTATCATAGAATGCCTCCTATAATTAGTTGAAAACTGAGACCAGCAGTTCCACATACACAAGAAAGGGTAAACAAAACTACTTCTATCAAATGTCCACAATGCAAGATTTTGGAAAGTGAACTCTTAGAAGCACACATACTTTCTAAGATAAATCACAGCACCGATATAAAGCTCAACTCTGTCCTTTACTTCAATTCACTCAATCAAATCTCATATACAAAACACACATGAAACTCAGATCATTAAATGAATAATAATCTTTGTAGAATAAGCCCAACTTCAACTAACATTAACCAACACTTGTGCCCAAGGCATTTATTTAAAAGTTTACAAAGGATATCTATTTTAGGATTTGAGAACAATAATTAATTATCCCAAAAGGAATTTTTTTAAAGCAAACCTTGCAAAAGCTGCAGAAAGAGTGGGAAAGAAAGAAACTTTAAAGCAAATATAATTTAACAACTAATACAAATAAAACAACCAAAAATAAATGCTTAGCTCCACCAAGAAATAGAACACAGAAAATGGCCATTGCTAGATGTAGCTATTTCTAAAAATAGCAATTTGGCACACAAGAATCCTCTGTGATTCTGATGCATTTTTCTCTTTGTCCTGAAATTGGCAAATCTTGAAGAACTCTGTAATGTCCCCGTTTTAGCTGACATTGTTTGTCGAGGAGTGAGCCTATCATTTTGATCCTCGTAGGATGACTGATGTGTGCAGAGGATCATCTGGGGCAGTTACTCAATGTTTTGTAGCTTCAGTATTGCAGTTGTTTCAGGTTGGGCCTTCGCAGAACCTTCCAGAGTGGATTTTTAGAAACTTTTTATTTTTAGAAAGTTAGGTCAGGCGGAAGCTGCTATTTTGGGCAGGGCACCTGGTTCAACTATTCAGCTCAGAGTCGACCCAGTTCTTCAGTTTGTCAGTCAGACGGAGAAATATTGGAGTATTTAATGGTTTAAGGAAATAATTAATACTTTGACTTTATATTAAAGTCACGTTATTAATTATTTAAATATTTAATTAAATTGGCATATTATAAAGTATTTATTATACTTTATAATAAAGTATTAATATTTGATATAATGAATATTTATTATTCATTAATAAAGGCGCCAATTATTAAATGAATTTCTCCTAAGTCAAAAGCGCAATAATTAATCATTTATTTAAGTGATTATTAAATAAAGGCTTTGGGTCAAAATTTCAAGAAGGGATATATATTCAGGAAAGACAAAAATCGAATGATTATGATGTTATGCTATTCAACTTTTGTCTTTTTGCTCTGAGCATTGGAGTTTGCAAACCTTAGGGTTCCTGGCAGACGAAGCGTTTCTGAAGAACGATACCTCTTCAGGAATTAGGCAGACTGAGACTGTGAAATACCGGTTTAAGCTTGCATCTGGGTGACTTCATTCAGGAGTTATAGTTGATCTTATTGAGTCGATTCAGAAGGAGATTCAGAGTTTATTCATCAAGCAAGTGAGGCGAATCTTTCAGAGGTTATTTATTAGAGATCTGGCAACCTTTCATTGAGCCGTACTTTATCATTTATTACTGCTGGTACAGGCCGTACCACTACAGAAAGCCGTACTTTTTCATTAGAAGAAACAACGCCCCAGAGTTTTGGCTTCTGATAGTTGCAATTGGTGCGCTTGGGGTTTCTGAAGATTCTTCTGGTGCCTGTGCTGAGAGATTCACACTAGCCGTACACTTTCTTCTTTTCTTCAGGCGGCTGCAAGGAGAATCAGGTTTTCATGTAATAAATTCATATTTATTTCATACGCCATATATTGATATTGTAATTGCTTTGAATATTCAATAATGATATGCGCCTATCTTCTCTGAGCAAGATCATAGCTTTCCAATTGCATTTAGATTTAATTTGGATTTTTTAAGCATTTATTTAGTCAAAATCGCAGCTCTTTGTATTTCCTTTAAAAACCCTCAAAACACAAAAAAATACAAAATACACAAAAACTATCAAAAC
>VDFB02100672.1:0-21314 GCA_007258455.2 Sequoia sempervirens | reverse complement strand
CTTTTAAATTAAAAAGTAACTTTTACATATATTAGACTTTCATCACATGTCTTTTTAAATTCCCTTAATTTAAATCATGAAGCTTCCCAACTAAAAAACTTTTATTTTATGGTTACCTTACTTTAAAGTCTTGTTTTTTTCCTCCCTTAAAAGCATGATGGAATGAAAACTAAGATAAGTTCATGTAAAGCCACGCATGTTCTTTTTAGAAAACTAAAACCTTAATAAATTTAAGATCTTTCCCCACCTCACCCCTCCTTAAGTGCCTGAAATACGGGTTATACTAGCAATTGCACCTTGGTGTGCAATAGGTACGCCGAAGAGGTTTGGAAGGTCATGTAACGCCCGTCGTGCAAACCCCAGAGAACACACACCTAATGCGAATAATTTTTTTTTTAAATAATAGAAATAACATGTAACAACATTAAATCGTAAACACATAGCATAACACATAACATTAATACTCTTGGTTCTCTGGGGCACGCGAGGTTACATTGCAATCACAACACAACATAAAGATAATGAAAACAACATAACCATTTAATTTATAAAAACCATATACAAAGATACAACTGATAGCCATGATGCAGTAAGGACAACATCGCGATAATTACATCCATGATAAATTAACATGCTCAACAAACCCGTTTACATCACGGAAGATCATGATGCATACCTTTATACGCACTATTTGAATTTCCCAACATGGGGATGGATACAAAATAATGAACATGAAGTACAACTGATCACTGGAACATCTGCACTGCGGAAAGCTGAGATGACAAGACGTTGATGGGGAACCCAACGGGTGCGGAGCACGTTCCACCCAACCATGTGAATTACGAAGTAACTCACCCCCCGTGCTCAGAGGTGACGAGGAAGTGAACCCGACCATGAAAGTCAAACCGACTCAACAACATGATACAGAACAAGAACAACTCAAATATGCAATGCACAACCAACAACGTACTCAAATCACATAACCAGTTAAACCAAGAACTCATCACAATAACATGAAGTAATATCACAAACCAATCACAAATCAAATTCACAAGAAATCAAAGATACATCACAACGAGATAACATCCAGAGGCAACAACAAGCACAAGGGTGTCAAGTGGAGAGTGTCATCGCATAGTTCTCATGGGATTTCCTGGCCCTTCCTCCAACTGAGGCGCCGGCACCCATCTATGGATATCCTGGCCCTTCCTCCTAACTGAGGCGCCGGCACCATAGGGTAGCTGATGCGGAGCCAATAGTCTCTCACGAGGACGAGACTCTGACTTTGCCGACCACGGCCTTCTCAGTCTATCACTAGTCTAAGGTAGCCCTAATGCATAGCCGAGGAATCCAAAGTTTTATTATCTTGTATTTTTAAACTACCCTTCCCCCTAAATCTATTGTTTAGGTTATCACTTGTTTACTACTCTTCGAGGGTTATCCTGGCCCTTCCTCATCCGAGGCGCCGGCGCCCACGAAGAGCCACTCTTCCACCTATGACCCCTAACAAATCTCAAGTAGGCAAGGGTTGAAAACAACACATATAAATCATAAAACCAAAACTCAGATACACGAGGTATTAACCATCTCGCAATTGCTCAAAATCAAAAGTCTCAACCAACTGTTCAACCCTTCCTCTCATAAAACCAAAAATCTCAAAGCCTATCAAAGCGAAGATGACATCATAAAATAACAAGCCTCTGGGATAAGATTACAAAAATCAACAACGGGTTCCCACAAAGACATCACTACATATCATAAAGTAAACTCACATAATATTTTGCAAAGTTGCACCATTAAATTTGATTCTAATCCCAATTAAGTAACTAAATACGATTGTCTTAAAAGAATTCACAATCACATCTACAGACTAATTCTTGTTAAAAATATTTGTTCAACCAAAACAATTAATAAAATAATGTCATGTTTAAATATACAAATGCCCATATAACACATTATTCGACATTTCAATTATATATACAAAAATTATACGTATTTATATATATATATAAACCAATTAAAATAATAATGATTATATATATATATATATTTTAAAACTAAATTATAATTATAATATTTAATATATAAAATAAAATAATTATAATTATTATATTTAACAAAATTTAAAGAAACACCATATAATAACAATTAAGTACATATATACTGCATATATATAAATATATATATGTATATATATTTATATAAATATATATATATAAATATATATATATAAATATATGTATATTTATATAAAAAAAAACAAAAACAAAAAAAAACAAAGCTTACATTTAAACCCTGCCGCATCAGTACTGGCCGACGGCCGGTACTGCCCGCAGCAGTCTTATGACTGCTGCGTAGCAGTCATTAAGACTGCTGCCGCAGTACTGCTGCGGCAGTACTGCCGCGGCAGTGAGGGGACGGGGAAGGTACGGCTTCGGCCGTCCTTCCACCGAGCCCAAAACAATCGATTTTTCTATTTATTTTTTTTAAACAAAAGCTTTGTAAATATAAAATTTTTATTTACAAATTTAAAATACACGCCCCCACAAAACGGAAAAACACGGATTTATGCATAGATGTATAAATTTAAAACACTGACATAAAATATTTCGATTTCAGAGGAATATACAATTCGCGACGGTCGTACGGCCGACGCACCAATGCATTGTTTATTAAAACAAACCAATATAAACCAGTATATATATATATATATATATATATGTATATTTATATATATATATATATATTCTGGGTAAACAACCCAATATAAACCAGTATATATATATATATGTATATTTATATATGTACATATATATATTCTGGGTAAAAGTATAGAGGTAAATAACAGAGTAAAAAAAAGAAATTACAAAACAATGAATAGGTCCAACCATATTTAAAATATATTCACATTTCTAAAACTTCAAAGTTTATTACTTTCAACAAAGATATCATTTTCTTAAAATCCTATCATAGATAAATC
The DNA here is from genome assembly GCA_007258455.2 of Sequoia sempervirens. Classification (NCBI taxonomy): domain Eukaryota; kingdom Viridiplantae; phylum Streptophyta; class Pinopsida; order Cupressales; family Cupressaceae; genus Sequoia; species Sequoia sempervirens. The sequence continues at coordinate 18,334 of VDFB02100672.1, read as the reverse complement.
GAACGTTTCAGCAGATCGGGGTTTTTGTCTTGACAAGAATTTGTACAGTATAATAACTATGATTTTCTTTGTTTTCTATTCCAATAATCTGCCCTAGTTTTCAATCAACAAAAGTTTTCTATAATCACAAGAATCATTTTTAATAAAATATATTTTTCTTTTCTGAAACAGATAGATAAACAGAAGGGTACGAGAAGACTACGAGAGGAACCTGGAGTCCAATGCAAATTTGAAGATGCCCTCGAATCCGATTCCAATCCGTAGTCCAGAACGAAATCCACCTTCACCTGAGCACTTCAACTTTCTGTTCTTCTGTGTGTGTGTGTGTGTGAGCACCCCTCAAAAATTCATAGTTAAATAAAATATGTTCTTCCTCTCTCCCAAGCTCTCCTCCAAAAAATCCAGATAAAAGGAAAAATCAATCTTTAAAACAAGCTTTCTTTTCAACACTCAAACCCTATTGGCTCACACTGTGTTTTTGTTCTTTTATTTGTTTTTATTACTTTAATTCCTGTTTTTTTTTACTTTTCTTGCAACTCACATCTCAAATTTATTTTAAATAATTTATTCTCATAATTATCCACCACCAATTTATTTAATTAAAATAATTTAAGCAGATTTATAATTTAATTATTATTTAATTGAAATGTAAGATTTTCAAAAATAATTAAATTATTTAAATATTTAAATACCATTTACTCCAACATTAAAATAAATAATTATTTCAATCATAAAGACTAGTCATAACTGTAAATGCCCTCATAAAATAAACTAAGACAAAACCCATAACACAATAGACAATAACGACAATAACACATATCGACTATACCAACAAATGAGACAACCTGACATCATGGGACGGGAGGACTTCATCGTCACCTCTGCATCAACATTTATCCGTTGGGTTATTTGGTGCTCGCCCTGTCCTGCCGAAGCAGGTGGAATCGAGACTTCTACCTGCAATCCTGCATACAAACGAAGTTGTGTACATGTGCATATAAACATATATATATCAAAGCATTAAATCCAGTTACTACATTGTGAGAAGGAATTGCAACATAACAGGGCACTCGCGAACGAGTGGTGCTATATTGTCCTTCGTCACACCTATTCTAACAATTATAGCATAATCAAAGAATTACATTTCTAAATAACAATCATCACATTACATATTAAATTAAATCATTGCATCATATCACAATTCATAAAATTAACAGATATAATCAACCATAATGTCATATAAAGTAGTCATATCCAAAATGAAATAACATCGTCTAGCATCTAAACTAACCATATCAAATAATAGCAGTATCATCATAGTATCTGAATAACCACATCAAATAATAATAACAGTATCACTACTGAGTCCATCTAGCAACCAGGAGGGTTATTACATCCTCCCCCCCTTAAATACGGCTTACTCCTGTAAGCCAGAAAACAAGTATGGGTAGGATTCTCGCATACAGGAAGCATCCTCCCAAGTCGCTGAAGCCTCATCATTAGGATCCCACTGGACCCTCACCTGCTCAATATCCCTGCCTCTGAGTACGAGCCTCCTGTGCTGCACCACGGCCACGGGCTCTAGAGCTAGTTGCCCGTCCTCGACCTGTAGAGCATTCCAATCAAGAACATGAGTAACATCCGGAAAGTAAGGCCTAAGAACTGAAACATGAAAGACATCGTGAATCCGCGACAGACTAGGTGGCAATGCCAGGCGATAGGCAACAGGACCTATACGCTCTAACACCTCAAATGGACCCACGAAACGGGGTGCAAGCTTAGAACCCTTTCCATAACGAATAGGGCTCTTCCGAGGACGAACTCTGAGAAACACTCTATCTCCTATAGCAAACTGTCGATCTACCCTGTGTGCATCAGCAAATTTCTTCTGCCTATCTTGAGCTGCTACCAGATGCTCTCGGATGCGAGCTACCTGTTGCTCCATGTCACGAAGCATCTCAGGTCCAAGAAGGACCCTGTCCTCTAATCGATCCCAACTCAAAGGGGTACGACAAGGACGACCATACAAAGCCTGAAATGGAGCCATGCCAATCGAACTGTGATAGCCATTATTGTAGGAAAACTCAACCAAATGTAGGTAGTCTTCCCAATGAGACTGCTGGTCCATGAAATACATCTGAAGCATATCCTCAAGCACCTGATTAACTCTCTCAGTCTGACCATCTGTCTCAGGATGGTAGGCAGAACTAAAATTCAACTTAGTCCCTAAGGACCGCTGAAGGGATGTCCATAATGCAGAAGTGAATATCGGATCTCTGTCAGAAATAATCCTACGCGGTATCCCATGTAATCTAACAATATCCTCCATGAACACCCTAGCCACCACTGAAGCAGTATATGAAGATCGAATAGGAGAGAAATGGGCTACCTTGGTCAACCTGTCAACAGTGACCATGATAGCGTCGTGTCGCCTGGAAGACATGGGAAACCCGACTATAAAGTCCATAGAAATGATGTCCCACTTCCACTCTGGGACAAGATGCGGCTGCAACAAGCCTGCCGGATGATGATGCTCGGCCTTCACTCTCTGACACTCGAGACACCTAGCCACAAAATCAGCAATGTCACGCTTCAATCCTGCCCAAAAATATAGTGCACGAAGATCAGCGTACATCTTCTTAACTCCTGGGTGTGCCGAATAAGGAGCTCTATGAGCTTCCGTCAAAATAAGGGTACGAAGACCCTCTGCAGGAGGTACATACATACGGCCTGCATAGCGCAAAACACCATCCGTATCCAAAGAGTACCCTACAAATTTACCTTCTAAGGCTCTACCTGACTCAATCTCTGCCTTCACTGCCTGATACCAATCATCAGAAGGAAGAGCTGCAACAATCTGACTCTTCAAATCAACCTCAAGAGTCAAAGCGGATAACTCATGCCTGCGTCTGCTCAATGCATCTGCTACAACATTCTCCTTACCCTGAATATATTTCACCTCAAAGTCGTACTCACACAAAAATTCCATCCACCTTCTCTGTCTTGCATTCAAGTTCGGCTGCGTGAAGATGTACTGTAGACTACGGTGGTCTGTATGCAACTCGAACCGATGCCCAAGGAGAAAGTGCCTCCACCTCACCAAGGCATGCACAACTGCGGCTAACTCCAAATCGTGAGTGGGGTAATTAAGTTCATGGTCCTTCAGTTTCCGTGACTCGTAAGCAATCACTCGACCTTCCTGCATCAACACAGCCCCTAAACCTTCCAAAGAAGCATCTGTACACACCACAAAATCACCTGCCGGATCAGGAACTGCCAAGATTGGTGCACTAGTCAACTTATCCTTCAGAGTCTGGAAAGCTAACTGACATTGATCGGACCAAAGAAATTTCTTTCCCTTCCTCTGCAAAGAGGTGATAGGATGAGCCAACCTAGAAAACCCCTGAACAAACCGCCTATAATATCCTGCAAGTCCCATGAAGCTGCGAATCTCTGAGACATTAGTGGGTGCGGGCCAATCCACAATGGCCTGAATCTTTGCAGGATCGACTGATATCCCCTCACCGGAAATCACATGGCCCAAATACTGAACTTCAGTCTTGTAAAAGTCACACTTTTTGAGATTGGCAAACAACTGATTATCCCTTAAACACTGCAATACCTGCTTTAGATGTTCTTCATGTTCCTCCATCGACCTAGAATAGATCAGGATGTCATCGAGAAACACTAGAACGAATTTATCCAAGTATGTACGGAAAACTCCATTCATTAGACTCATGAAGACTGAAGGTGCATTCGTCAACCCGAACGGCATCACAGTGAACTCGTAATGTCCGTATCGAGTTCGAAATGCTGTTTTGTGAATATCTGCATCTGCAATCCTCAACTGGTGGTATCCCGATTTGAGATCAATTTTAGAGAACACCTTTGCCCCTTTTATCTTATCGAAGAGATCGTCAATCCTGGGTAATGGATATCGGTTCTTCACTGTTACCTTATTCAACTGTCTGTAGTCAATACACAAGCGAAGAGAACCATCCTTCTTTTTCACAAATATCACAGGTGCTCCCCAAGGAGAAACACTTGGGCGGATAAAGCCCTTGGCCAACAATTCTTCCAACTGAAGACGGAGTTCCTGTAGTTCCTGTGTTGTCATCCGATATGGAGCTCGAGATATGGGCTCGGCTCCAGGTACCAGATCAATCCGGAAGTCCACATCACGCTTAGGCGGCATACCAGGAATCTCCTCTGGAAACACATCAGAAAAACCCTTAAGGAGGGGGTAATCCTCCAAAGACAACCCCTGACTATCCTCAGATTCCAAGTCACTCACAGATACTGCAAATAGCTGACAACCCTGTCGGAAGTGCCTTTTGAGCTGCATGGCAGAGATCATACGTAATGAAATGGGCCTCTGAATACCCAAGATCTCCACCTCCTTACCAGAGTCATCAGTGCACCTTACTGCCTTTCGACGACAGTCAATCATAGCACGATGTGCACTCAACCAATCCATGCCTAAGACAATATCATAAGAACCGAGTGGCAGAATTCTGAGGTCCACCTTGGTTGACATTTCACCTATACCCAAATTACAATCCTGCACAAGTTTCTCTACCACAACCCTGGACCCTGATGCTAGTTCAACATGCCATTTTACGCCTTGACTAATTGCCACCAAACCACATCGCTCAACAACTAAAGGTGATATAAAGGAATCAGAAGCACCCGAATCAAAAAGTATAGAAATGCTAGAATTATTCAACACACCTGATGCCTCAACCACTGTGTTCTGATGGACTGCCTGACGATTATCCACTGAAGCAAACACACGATGAGATCTCCCTGCATCACCTACTGTCGGCTCTGATGCTGTTGGCCTCTGATTAAATCCGGAGGTGTTCTTCTGAGGACACATCCTAGCAATATGCCCCGGCTGTCCACAAGAGAAACACCCAGTGCCTCTGCCAAAACCTCTGCCCCCTGATGGAGCATTTGACTGCTGAAAACTCCCACGAGTTGGTGCTGACTGGAAGCTAGGTGCAGGCTGTACAAAACGTTCCTGTCGAACCCGGTTCCTGCTCCGATCTCTGCGAAACTGAGAATTGCCACCCTGTTGAGATTGATTGTATTTCTGTTTTGACTGCTGCTGCTGAGGCTGCTGCTGCTGATGACCCCCTTTCGAGGGTGGGTACCTGTTCCTGGAAGATCCTGCTCCCTGTGACTGCCCTCCATGAGCAACATACCCAGGTGCGGTTGTGCTACCAATCTGTACTCCGATGTGACCACCCAACGCCATGGCCAAATTCTCCTCCACTAAGCGAGCCTTCTCCACTGCCATCTCCATCGTCTTCGGCTCGAAGACTCGTACACCACCACTGATGCGGGCATTTAAGCCCTGAACAAAATGCTGCACTAACATGCCCTCATCGTGGCTAATCCCTGCATACTGCTTCAACTCATAGAAGTGCCTCTCATACTGCTCCACTGACATAGACAACTGCTTGAGATCGTGAAACTCGTCAGCCCTGCGTTGCCTCCAGTGATCTGAGAGAAAACGAGCTCTGAACCTGTCTAGGAACAATTCCCAAGTAACCATACCGAGATCAAGATGCAGTTTCTGTTCCTCAAGGCGCCACCAAGTAGACGCAAAGCCTCGCAAGTGCATCACTGCACACCGTGCCTTGGTATTGCTACCGTAGGGGTGCATGGCGAAGCAACGGTCTAAGTCAATTAACTAGGTCTCAGCCTCAAGACCTCCTCCAGAACCATCAAAAGTAGGAGGGTGTGCCCTCATCAGATCTCTCATATGGCCTACTATGACTGCATCTGGAACCACATCTGTATCCCTGTGTCTCAGAGACCTCTCTCTCTCCCTCTCCACCTGGTGTACCTCATCTGGCCTGGGTCCCAATCGGTCAAGAATCTCTCCAAGTATATGTTGTAATTGACCGTCTAGACCTGGCGGTACTGGATTCTGGTCACCTGATGGAACACTATGAAGACTCTGCTGTTCCTCATGCTCAGAGCCATGGGAACTAGGAACTGAAGGACTTCGCCGGTTTGCTCCACGTCCAGCACCACGGCCTCTTCCACGACCACGTCCTCTACCTCGAGGCATAGTTCTGCGCCACAAGATAAAGTACGACATGAGCACAAGAGTTGCACAAACGGTAACCTAATGGACTACACTACCCAAAGACACTAGCGTTTGCAACCTTGGCTCTGATACCAAGTTGTAACGCCCGTCGTGCAAACCCCAGAGAACACACACATAATGCGAATAATTTTTTTTTTAAATAATAGAAATAACATGTAACAACATTAAATCGTAAACACATAGCATAACACATAACATTAATACTCTTGGTTCTTTGGGGCACGCGAGGTTACATTGCAATCACAACACAACATAAAGATAATGAAAACAACATAACCATTTAATTTATAAAAACCATATACAAAGATACAACTGATAGCCATGATGCGAGTATGACAACATCGCATAATTACATCCATGATAAATCTTTTAACATGTTCCAATTCAAACCTAACTATTACATCATTGGAATAAGATTACATTACAATCTTCTTTGATACAAGAATTACATTGAATTTCCCAACATGGGGATGGATACAAAATAATGAACATGAAGTACAACTGACCACTGGAACATCTGCACTGCGGAAAGCTGAGATGACAAGACGCTGCTGGGGAACCCAACGGGTGCGGAGCACGTTCCACCCAACCATGTGAATTACGAAGTAACTCACCCCCCGTGCTTAGAGGTGACGAGGAAGTGAACCCGACCATGAATGTCAAACCGACTCAACAACATGATACAAAACAAGTACAACTCAAGTATGCAATGCACAACCATCGACGTACTCAAATCACATAACAAGTTAAACCAAGAACTCATCACGATAACATGAAGTAATATCACTTAACAATCACGAATCAAATTCACAAGAATTCAAAGAAACATCACAAAGAGATAACATCCAGAGGCAACAATAACAAAGCACAAGGGTGTCAAGTGGAGAGTGTCATCGCATAGCTCTCATGGGATTTCCTGGCCCTTCCTCCAACTGAGGCGCCGGCACCCATCTATGGATCTCCTGGCCCTTCCTCCTAACTGAGGCGCCGGCACCATAGGGTAGCTGATGCGGAGCCAATAGTCTCTCGTGAAGATGAAACTATGACTATGCCGACCACGGCCTTCCCAGCCTATCATTAGTCTAAGGTAGCCCTAATGCATAGCCGAGGAATCCAAAGTTTTATTATCTTGTGTGATTAAACTACCCTTCCCCCTAAATCTATTGTTTAGGTTATCACTTGTTTACTACTCTTCGAGGGTTATCCTGGCCCTTCCTCATCCGAGGCGCCGGCGCCCACGAAGAGCCACTCTCCCTATGACCCCTAACATAAATCAAAACTAGGCAAGGGTTGAACATATAAAACATAATACTCAAACAAGTTCATGCGAGGCATTAGCCCTCTCGCGATATCTCATAACCAAAAGTCTTAACAAACCGTTCAACCCTTCCTAACATAAATCATCCAGTATCAATTTCCAAAAGTATAACCAAACGAGGACAACATTTAAAGGATAAAACTCAACACAAGAATATACGAGGCAAATCCATCTCGCTATAAATCATAATCACAACGACTACAACCACATACAACCATTCCAAATAATAAAGCTCAAAAGCATGTAATACTCTAATCGCAAAGATACAAGTATAAACATCAAAGATATAAGACATGCCTCTGGAGAAGACCAAGATTTACAATAATCCATTGAGGTTCAAAAACACAACATAGATCCCACATCACAAGATAAAGGTCAATAAAAATAAATAGAAGACAGTAACAAGATCACACAATTATCTAACTCGAGAAGACGATTCGACCAATCACGTATAAAATCTCTATTTCACTCGATATAGAGTCGAAAACAAAGAACAATAAAATTATTGACGACTTAACTAATTTACTTCCTTTAATTTCTCAGAGATAATAAATTTCATCAAAACAAACAATCTACTTTTCACCTATTACCTGCACTCAGTTTCCACGACCAAATTTACCATAACTATTTTACAACAAAATAATTTTACACTATTATTTACATTTTATCCCAATTAAATCATACAACCTAATATAAATAATTAAAATCAAATAAAACAAATATTAATAACATAATTCATCATTTATATTTTAAAATCATTTATAACAAATTAATTTTATTATACTAAAATCACTTAATATTTTACTCTAAAGAACATTTAGATTTCTTTATTTTTCCATATATACATATTTTAAAATAATAATTATATATATATATTTAAATATATATATATATAATTATGAAAACAAACAGAAATAATAAATAATAAATATCAATATATTTATATATATATATATAAATATATATATATATATATTTATAAATAAATATACATATATATATTTATAAATAAATATACATATATATATTTATATATATATATAAAAATTCACATACATAAATAAAACGAAATAAAAGAAAAATATACTCTATGGGGATCACAAGCAAATTCTTACTTGCCAGACGCAGCCAGCCTCTTACTTGGACAAGCCAAGCAAGACAGCACCAGAAGGATCATTGCAGCCCTGCGTTATCATTGTATGGGCTGGTACGCCCAAATACCGTCCCTCCCAACTCCCAAACTTTAAATTTTTTTTTATTTATTTATATTTTTTTTTTCAATTTATTTTTTTAACATTAAACGCCCATGCGAATTTTAATTTCGCGATTTCATTTAATTCATTATTTTATTTTTAATATAATTTTTTATTTATTTATTTGTAATTTCAATTCTGTGCTGTGCAAGGGTACGGCCATTGATTTGGCCTGGACAAAATCTTGATTCTATCATAAAATAAAATAATAAAATAATAAATTTATACAAATAGTATATATAATAATATATATATGTATACATATATATATTAGTATGTACAAATGATAATCCCAAAAAAAAATATAATTGATAACTTAATCAGACAGAGGTTTCCCTGTACACAATTTTCTATTCACTAATACTATGTTTTTTTTTTAAACAGAATAAATATATATTTTCAAATCAAAGGTATTTATAAAAACAAACAATATTATGCATGATCAAATTATAAAAGAACTATATAAAGGTATCTCAATGACAATAATCTTTTCCTATTGATTTGTTTACTATGAATCATTATATTTTCTAATGGAGGTTTTATTTTTCTTTCAAACAATCAATCATATATATTCATTTCTTTATCTAATTTCTTTTTGAAACAGAAACTGAAGGGAAATAAGAGGAACCTGGATTCCTGTTTGTTGACTGTTGAAGAAGCTTGCTTGACCCCGATGGCCTCCACGAACAACTTCTCGATCCTACTTCCAAATCCCTTCTCCTAAATTTCGTGCTCGAACTTGAATCCACTCCTTTGTTCAGAAGACTCCAGAATAATACCAACAAAAGATTGCAAAACCCTTTCTAAGACTCCTTCCAATTAGCAAAAGATCCCCAAAAACCCATATCCTCTTCAGATTCAAAAATACAGAATAATATCTGCCCTCTCTCAAACCCTAATCTCTTGTGTGTGAAAAAACTTCCAAAATTCTTAATTAATTAAAAGATAATATCCCTCCTTTCTCAAAACTCAAAAAAATCAAGAATAAAAGAAAACTCATTCTTTAAAAGCCAGCTTTTTAATTAGATCTGTATTCTCATTGGTTCAAACAATCTTTTTATTCTTTTATTTGTTTTATTGCTTTTATTTCTATTTTTTTGCAACATTACTTGCACATCACATTACTTATTTAACTTAAATAAATTATTCACATAATTATCCACCACCAAATTTAATTAATTAAAATAATTTAAGCAGATTTATTATTTAATTGCAATATATGATTTTCAAAATAATTAAAATATTAAAATAATTAAATATTATTTACTCCAACATTAAAATAAATAATTTATTTCAAACATAAAGACTAGACATAACTGTAAATGCCCTCATAGTAAAATAAGACAAAACACAAACACAACAGACAAAGACGACAATTACACAAAATCAACAACTATACCAACAATGAGACGACCTGACATCATGGAACGGGAGGACTTCATCATCACCTCTGTATCAACATTTATCCGTTGGGTTATTTGGTGCTCGCCCTGTCCTGCCGAAGCAGGTGGAATCGAGACTTGTACCTGCAATCCTGCATACAAACGAAGTTGTGTACATGTGCATATATACATATATATCAAAGCATTAAATCAAGTTACTGCATTGTGAGAAGGAATTGCAACATAACAGGGCACTCGCGAACGAGTGATGCTATATTGTCCTTCGTCACACCTATTCTAACAATAATAGCATAATCAAAGAATTACATTTCTAACTAACAATCACCTCCTAACATATTAATTTAAATCATTGCATCATATCACAATTCATAAAATTAACAGATATAATCAACCATAATGCCATATAAAGTAATCATGTCCAAAATGAAATAACATCGTCTAGCATCTAAACTAACCATATCAAACAATAACAGTATCACCGTAGTATCTGACTAACCACATCAACAATACAGTATCATCATAGTATCCAAGCAAAGCACGTAAAACAATAAGTCTAGATAGTATGAGGGGTATTACAAAATGTGCAGTTTGACTTGTCATATGCCACAAAACTAGTCAATGGTGAAGAGTTAAAGTTATATAGAGAACCAAGGATGAATCAGATTGTGGATTATGTTCCTCAAGAGTAGCTAAATTGCTTTTGTGATGTAGATTTAGGAAGTTTTAGAGTAGAGACTTCCCAACATGAACTAGTGAATATTGATCCAATTGATAAACATGTTTCTAAGGATCAACACGGTGTATGGAAGATTTATTTTGATGGAGCATGTAGTCAAGAAGGAAATGAAGTTGTGGTAATCTTTATTTCACCTAAGGGTATCACTTTAAAATATTCATTTTTACTTACCTTTGAGTGTACAAACAATATAGCAAAATATGAAGCCCTGCTAATTGGTTTGAATATGGCTACCAGACACAAGATCAAATTGCTAACTATTTTTGGAGACTTAGAGTTAATCATTTCACAAGTTAGGTCAAAATATGTTGCAAAAAACAAGAGGTGAAAATAGCAAAAAAATCTAGTCTGGGATACTGTTGAATTATTTGATTCTTTTTCCATTGAAGGGATAGATAAGTCCAAAAATTTGATGGCAGATTTCCTAGCCAATGTAGCCCTAAAAAGAGATGATATCACCTTGGCTGAAGTATCTCAGGTTGAATTCAAAACAAGGCCTACTATCCCTAATAATATCTATAGTTGGAAAGTTTTCAATGATGAAATTGATCTCATAAAGTTTCTCCATTCTATAGACTAGTATGAAGCTCAAGAGATTGACTTTAATACTTTTTTGAAAGAAATAGATGGGAAACAGACTATGTTTGGAAAAGAAGTTCTACAAATCAAGACCAACAAACTCCCTAAAGGACTTGTGGCACTAGAAATGTTATTTGATGGAAATGATTATGCTCTCATGAAGAAAACACCAATTAAGAGAGAAGATGTTGAAGAAGTCAATCTGGGACTGAATTAGCACCCAATAAGGTATATATTGGAAAGAAAATAAGTCCAAAAATTAGAAGAATGGTAATTGCACTATTAAGAAAGTACAAGCATGTTTTTCATGGTCCTATGAGGATATCAAAGCATATAGAGAGGATTTATTCCAACATGAGATTCCATTAAAACCAAATAAAAAACCATTCAGGAAAAAGCAAAGACCCATCAACCCAAATTTGGATCCTAAAATGAAAGAGGAGCTAGCAAGACTCATAGATGGAGGCATTATCAAGCCCATTAAGCATTCAAAATGGGTCTCAAAATTGGTCCCAATAACAAAGAAAAATGGGGATATTAGACCGTCTATAGACTTCATAAATTTAAATGTTGCCTTCCTTAAAGATAATTACCCTCTCCCAATTATGGAAGCCATACTACACAGAGTAACAGGATGTGAGTTGTTGTCAATGATGGATGGATTTTCTAGGTATAATCAAGTCAAGGTTAAAGAGTCTGAGCAATACAAGATAGCTTTTACTATGCCATGGGGGACATATGTTTATGTGAGAATGCCATTCAGTCTCAAAAATGTAACAACTTTCCAAAGGGCCATGGATGTGGCATTTGTAGATTTGATCAATGCTATAATGGTAGTATACTAGGATGACGTCATTGCTTATTCCAAAAGGTAGAAGACCATGTGGAACACTTGGAGAAAATATTCATCAGGGATTTGGAATATGGTATCAGCCTTAATCCTAAGAAATGTTTGTTTTCTATCATAGAGGGTAAGCTTTTGGGGCCTATTGTATCAAAAGAAGGGATTAGAATAGAACCTTAAAGATTAGAATCCATAGAAAAAATCCCCATTCCCAAAATTGTCAAACCCATTCAATCATTTTTTGGAAAAATTAACATTGTTAGGAGATTTGTGTCAAATTTTACTAAGATTATTAAACCTATATCCAAAATGATGAAGAAGGGAGAAAAACTAGATTGGACTACAGAATCCCTGGAAGCCTTTATATTCATCAAGAAATCCAGCAAAGAAGCCCCTATTCTAAAGTCTCTTGATTTTGCTAAACCCTTCCAAATATTTTCATTTGCCTCATTCCACACCATAGTAGCTGTTATGTTACAAAAGAATCATGAAGGTTATGAGCAACTTGTATCCTTCTTTAGTAAATCACTATAGGGTTTAGAGTTAAAGTATGATATTATGGAGAAACAAGCTTATGCATTGGTCAAAGAAACAAAAGCTTTTAGACCATATCTAGTTGGAGCCAAAGTAAATGCATATGTGCCATACACAGTTGTGAAAGATCTTGGTATAGATAGAGGTGATAGGGAAAATATGTAGATGGATCAATAAGATCCAAAAATTTAATATGGAAATTCAGGTTACCAAGCTAGTAAGGGGACAGGGTCTAGCCAAACTAATGGTAGAAGCAACCATTGAAGGTAACCAAATCTGTAATGTGGAAAATGAGGATGGTACATTTGCAAGCATTGAACATACTCCTTGGTACAAAAACATAGTGTATTATCTCAAACAGATGAAGTTACCTGAAGGATTGAATGATAATAAGAGGAGAACACTAAAGTTGTAGGCATGCAAGTACATATTCATAGAAGGTGATCTATTTTGGAAAAAATAGGGATGTTGTGCTATTATTGTGTCTAGATGAATCATAGGCATAAAATTTCTTGAGGGAGATGCAAAAATGGGTATGTGGAGGTCACTATTCTTCCAAAACTATTACACATAAGATTCTCAAGGTAGGATATTATTGGCCTAAGGTTTTTAATGACTCTTTTGCATATGTAAGGAGGTGTGAAGCTTGTCATAAATTCTTAGGAAAGATGAAATATAAAGGAGCCCTGCCGATTAGACCTATACAAGTAGAAGCCCCTTTCCATCAATGGGGAATTGATTTTATTGGGGAAATATAGGGAAAATCAAGTGGAGGACATAAGTGGATATTAGTGGTAACTAATTATTTCACTAAATGGGTGCAGGAAATCCCAACTAAGCAAGACACAAGCAAGGTGGTGATAAATTTTCTGATGGAGAATATCATAACTATATTTGACACACCATTAAGGCTGATCATAGACAATGGGATGTGTTTTAGGTCTGATGAATTCAAAAATTTCTGCAGCACATATGGTATTACTAATGCTGCCCCTTACCACCCACAAGCAAATGGTAAGGTAGAATCCAATAATAAAATTCTTTTGAAAATCATAAGAAGGATGTTAGATGGGAACAAGAAGGCATGGGACTCAAATTTGAGAATGGTTGTGTGGGAAAATAGGATTATTGCAAAGAAGGAAATTGGAAAATCTCCATTTGAATTGGTGTATGGAACACAAGCCAAGATGCCATTGCAAAAATTTTTCCCAGTTTACAAATTCATCCTTTAGGGAGACCTAGATATTATAGATCCAATGGAAGAAAGGATGGAGCAACTTGCAGAGCTTGATGAAATAAGGAGAATGGCCCAAAATCAAAATGTGAAGTTGCAATCACAAATGAAATATCTTTTTGATAAGAAAGCCAAAGATATAAATTTTGAGGTGAATGATTTGGTGTTGATGTGGAATTCTAGATGTCAGGAAAAGGGAAAGCATAGAAATTTTGAAGCCTTGTCATTAGGTCCCTTTGTTATCATTGGAAAAGGAGGGGAGGACTCTTACTATTTGTAAAACATGTCAAGTGAAGAACAATAATTTCCAGTACATGGGAAATTTTCAAAGCATTTCTTTTCTTGAAGGATACCAGAGTATTAAGGATAGCCAATGCATGGACAATTCTTCACAAACCTCTTAAAATAATCTGTTTCCATGCACAATAGTTTTAGGAAATCAAAAGGAGAATAGGACTTTCTAGTCCATGGACAATCCTAGAATTATTTCAAAAAAAAATTTCTTTCCATGTATATTAGTCTAGGTCATTTCCATTTCCACCATTTTCACCTCCATATTCATCTTCATTCCATCCCCACCATAGTCTCACTTTTTATTCACTAAAAAATATATTAAGAGAAAAAAATTTCTACACCTAGAGATATTCTAGATTCCTACAGTGATTAGTAAATCACTCATCCCCAACTAGAGCTGCTATTGGAACTAGAATCTTCATAAAAACTCTAAAGATTTTATCAATTAAAATCCAAAAATTCCCACCATCACTTTCATAAAAAGTCACATTATTTCCATCCATAAGGTCAACTTTTCCTGTTATCACTATACCACTGCCGTATTGGCCACCCCTCATAGCCCTCACATCATACCTCTCTACCATAGCTCATTACAAAGTAGCTTGTGGTATGGCAATAAAAGGACCCACCACTATACACAATCACCTTCACCCTTTATCGCTATACCTCAAGGGTCAAGACATAGCCTGTGGTAAAGCTGTACACTAAGGAGAAGCACTAAGAAGATATTGCGATACCACAAGAGAAAAAAAGGTGATCCATGGTAGAGCGGTATGTTAAGTATATGTATCAATGAGACACCGTAGTACTGTAAGGGAATGAAAAGTGACATGAAATAGTGCAATAAATCAACCGTTGGGTTATTTAAAGCATACCAATCACATTAGTAAACATTGAAATATAAAATTGAACTTGATACAAATATTTGACTTATGTGAATTTATGATTTAGGAGTAAATGCATCTTGGTGTTAAAATACATGAAATAAGTTGAAATTTTTTTAGAATAGCTGAAGCTAAGTTGAAGACGAGCTCAAAGTGTAGGAGTAAAGGGAATTCTTCAAGATGAATTATATCATCAAGATGATGGGGAGATCAATCTCAAAAAAATTCATACTTACCTTGATGGGATTGTCATACTAGATAGTGGATACATAAATTTCATGGTGGATGTCAGAAGCTTCCTTGATAATAGATGGAAAATTAACCTCACAAATTCTATAGCTGCACAAGAATTCAAATGGCCAAGTGATCTAACAATTGATAAGTGGCAAGAAAAATATTTGGGCTCTAATGAAGATTGATTATGTGCATCACAAAGAGAAAACATCATATAGTAAAAGCTTTGAACAAGTTTTAGGTGACCATGGGCTTTTACTCGTAGATTAACGGATTGACACACATGTTTATTGTTAAGTTCCTTTAGTTATGTTTAATTTCAAAATTATGTTTTGTTATCAAAAGATATGTACTTTGGTCTGAACCTTGTTTCCTATCATATAAATGAGACCAAGAACAAAATAGATTATTATATTAGATATAGGAAAAAGTAACAAGCGAATAGTGATAGATGTAATGCTTACATTGCAGAAGACCATGATGCATGTATAAGTTTTGCAGAAGTCAATGAAAGATATCTAATTTTGTGGCCTAATCTTGGTATCAATTATTTTTTGGAGTTATTCAATTATCTAGTTGTCTCCATCTTAATGCTTCTTTGCTATTTAAATTAGTATATCAAGTATATATGCAATTTATCAATGCACATTTTTTGTATTTGTGAGATGTGATTAATTGGTTTCCCTAGAGGAATTAAACATCCTTCTAGTCAATCAAAGTAATTTGGAAGTGTTAATTGGATCAATAAGAAGAGCCATATAGTTAGGTTTTTCAATTTGTCTCAAATCTAGTGTTATATGTGTTCTTGCATAATTTACTCAATTGGTTCTTTCTAGTAAAGATTAAATCATTTTGATAAATTATAAGTAACTTGGTTGTGTTAGTTGGATCCATAAGTAGATTATGTCAATCATTTACCTGCATGTTTATACAAGTTATAAACCAATATTAGTGTGACAAATAGTTTGAGTTATTGCCAATACAGGTCACATATTCAAGATCTTCATTTGACTCCATCTACCCAACAAGGCACTGGTCTTATCCATTTCATCATTTATTTTTAGCCATTTTTTTTTAAAAACCTTACATGATCTGTTAATTGAACATATTCATAAACTCCACCTTAATATTGCTTATACAATTTATACCAAATAGTTATACATCCCTCCACTTCCAATCACCATTGTTGATAGATTGCTTAAGTAGGAAACACACAATTTAAGTCTGCTCCATTTGCATAAGGTATACCCACCTAGGTTTGGTAGATCTTGAAGAGAAGAAGGTTTAAATACACCATTGGGCCTTGTATGTTAGCCTAAAACATACCAAGAGCTTGGTAACCTCTTGTGGTTTTTCAACCAGTTTTTTTGAAAACTAACATATTGTCCATGCATGCCTCAAGAAATAACTAAATCAAAACAAACCATTCTATACTTCACTAGATTGCTTCATATCTAGGCATATAATGATGCAAGATTTTAAAAAAATGGGATTAGTTTCCACCAAATAGTGTGAATATGCACCCAAATCTATTGCAACACATTAATAAGGTCAATACAAGTTAGAATATAGATTCCTCAATAAATTCATTTAAATTTCAAAAGGGGAAGGAAATGAGATGAAGAACAAAAGAAACTTAAAACATATCAAATCATGTTCTAATGCAAAGAAAACTCTTAATCTCTTGAGGGAATTGGTGCCAATTTGATGTGAAAATTGGTCCTTTCCCAACTCCAATGATGTGATGACGATGATTGATGAAAGATGCATGCTTGTGGTGATGACTTCAATGGAGCTCCATGTTAAAAATCTACAAAAATTCTAACTACATTTGGATGAATTTGATGAAGGTTGCTATGAATTTGAGTATAGTAAGTTTACTCAAGTTGTGGATGATCAAATGGGGAATGAAGCCTCTTATTTATAGAACATAAAGTTGAGGAGATGTCCAAAATAGAGCAATGTAGGACTAAGAATCAACCAATGACAAGATGCCACTTGTCATCATGTGAATGGATGGAGGATGTGCAAGTTTTCAAAAATGTGTCAATGAATGCATATATTTAAATTTTGAAATTGTTGAAATGACATGTAAGGGGGAAAGAAGGTGCATTGAATGCCACTTGGCTCAAGGAAAAAGGACTTTCTAGGTGGAGTAAATTCCTTGTTAGAAGGACAAAGTCCACTTGGATTTTGAATTAAAATTTGAGGAATATTCCTTTATTATGCCTTTTGAGAGAAAATAGTGATTTAATAAATGAATTAAATATATTTTCTTGTCTAAGTTGCAGAAGCTAGAGGATGGGACATTAGAGGAGATTAAATTAATCAAGGTTAATTAATTTAATGAGAGGTCAAAATGATGTGGCATATTGATTTAGATTTATGGATTGATTTAAATCAAAATATGAGAAGAATATGATTTCAAGATTAAATAAACATTTTTGTTTTATTTAACCAAGGAGATGAATTCAGATTAAATTAAATAAGGTTTTAATTTATTTAATTTAAGGGATGAACTTTTAGATATTTAATCAAATAAAATTGATTATTTAATTAAATAGGGATAATTAGATTAGACTGATTGATTTAATTAACAAGAGAGGATGACTTAATTAGATAAATGATTTATTTAATTAAAAGAGGAAAATTGATGAATTTAATCAAATACAGGTATTTGATCAATGGTTAGACTGAGGGATGATTTAGGATAAAATGATGTTAGTGGTCGGGATCAGATGTGCAATGTCAATCAGTATATTTTACATTTCTATAGTTTGTCCTACATGAAGGTCAGAACTAGAGATTCCAAGTTTGTGATTTTAGTTTTTCATTGAAATGCTCTAGAGCATTTCCTTAGTGAGTCGCTATTTGTTGTGCATGGTTTGGACACACACCTC
>VDFB02100671.1:66614-118811 GCA_007258455.2 Sequoia sempervirens | reverse complement strand
TTGAATCGCACGTCTCTTACTAAAGAACATAGTAATATTAAGATCATTGAAATTTCCTTCGGCTCCCAATGTTTATCTACAAATCCTTTGTAAGCTAAGATAACCAAGAAACTATTCGGCATGTTCTTAAAAATCAATGGCTCACAAAAAAAAGAATAGACTATGCACAGAAGCTTCAATATTCCGGTAATACCCAAGGTATCCCATGTCAAAGTGTAATGTCCTCAATTTAGCCCTACGCTCTTCATTTGGATTTAGCCTATTTTCAGAAATCCATAGGCTACTCAGATGTGCAAATTTAGGGTTTCCACTTTCAGTAAGTCTTGCTTCCAGCTCAATTCAACTTTCTGTTGGTTTTGAGGTGAACTTACTATTTCTAGCATTGGCTATTTTTAGTAAGTCTAATTTTGGCAATGGCATCATCAGCAGTTCAGCTCGGGTCATCATGGTTTTTTTTTGCAATCCATCAGTTTCAGTATTGGCGTTGGTTTTGGTTATCTCCTTGGACTAAGTTTTATACTTAGTCAATTTCATGTTTTTAAGTTGTACCCCACGCCTAGACTTGATGACTTCAAGTTGTTTTAAAGAGGGGACATTAAGGGGTCAAGTTGAGCATTTAATGATTTAATAAATGCTTTATTGTTGCATTTTGAAATGGACACCAAAAAGGGAAGATGAATAATATTTTATTATTTCAAAATAAAGTTAAAGGTTGAAGTGGTGTCCCTTTTGGAAGTTGAAGTGATTCGACTTCTTGGAATTCAGAGTGTTTCATTTGCCATTTGAAGCTTATTTATTGAGGCCTTGCTCATTCATTCTCATCTTTGGAAAAATATTGTAAATTATGCTCCTGGTTTGAAATCCAGAATCTGGCTAAGGGAAAGCTTAGCAAATTTACTCCATTCTTCGGGCCTGAAACTATGCTTCCCTAAATGGTCTATTGGGAGTGTGCTTCATTAAGAAGTGCATATTGAGCATCAAAGTGAAGGAATTGGTGATTTTTATCAGTTTTGTACATGCTAGTTGTTACACAGCTGAAGTAGATTTTCATTTGCAGCTTTTGATATGAATTTATTTTGGTTATGGGTATTGACACTCTTTCTTTCTAAGCACATGGTGACCAATCTTGGAGAATATCAGATTTTATTTTGATGTGTATGATTTTCCCAAGCAAAATCGCCCTTGCAGGCAGGTTGTACCTTTCAAGAGCACATTGGAATTCGTGCCAAATTAATAATAGAGTTTTGATGCTGGTTATTCATTGCAATTGGGGCGCCAACCTTCTAGAGAGCCATTGCATTTCGTTTCAATCAATTCAGAGGTATATTGATAAAGTTGTGAGCATTTGTTTGGTTTTTCTAACTGCTGATAGACATTTCCAGATTGCAGATTTATATATCAGATTGTTATAGTTTTCTAATTTTGGCTTCTAGCATCATTATTTGAGAGGTTTTTCATTGAAGAAACCATCCTTTAATTGTATATTGTAATGATGGTAAAAACACTTGAAAATTGCAGTTATTTTTCATTGTAAAACTGAAAACAGTAGTACTGTTTCAGTTCTTTAATTTGCTGCATTTTCTTGTAATTAATTCACATCATTGTAACCCCTAGATGGTTTACCGCTAGCGTGGATAAAGAGCATTCTGGAAGCTTATCTCTCTTATTTGCAGCTATTTTTATTCATTGTAAAGCTAGTTAGTAGTACTAACGGCTATTTCATTTTATTGCTGCAATTTATACTTGATTACACTCCCACAATTGAGTGGTTGAGTTTTAGAATAAACATCTTTCTTGTTTGTAAATTCCCCCCACAAAATAAGTGGTTGTGTGGACTATTTTCCCCCCACGAAATAAGTGGAAGAAAGGATTTAATGGCTGGCTTGCCACCTTAATAATGTAATAATCTCACCCACTGAATAAGTGGAGTATTCCCACTGCTTGTGGATGCCTGCATCAGCAGATGAATTGTAATTTTAGTTCAGTTTATACCTAATAATCCTCTAACCATATGCTATCACCTCGCCCACATTGGGATCTTGGTGAACATTCTTGGTTAGAGTTACTTTCCATGCTGATTTGCATTTGGAGCTAACGCTAATCAATGGTTTGATGCTGGTTTGTGTGTCTACTTTTGGGGAAAAAAGTAAGGGGAATATTTCACAAAGACAGCAGCTAGTCTTCAAGTGGAATCGATACAATTCAATGCAATTCCCAAATATCACTCACACATCCTGAAGTCGTTGGGCCTCCTTGAATATCTCTACTTCAATATAATTCATGCACTTTTCCACCCATAAATTGCTCAGACTTTTTGCCATGAGTCTCCTAGTTCTATGCGCGGCACCCAAATCACCATTCCAATTGCATTTCTTTGAATTATCTAATCCTTTAATTCTTAAACTTCATCTAATATTTCCTGAACCACACCCGCTATTAGACTTTTTCCAGTTCGAATTATTCCAAATTACTTTTAATTAAAACCCAACTCACTGATTTTTCTTGACAGTTCTTTCAAACATTACTCACAGGATAGAAGGATTATGCTCTAATACCACTGAGATGTTCCCTTAATTTTCTAGATATTTTGCTTCCAACTTTTTGATTTATGAATATAAAATAAGTCTCAACAGTAAAATACCAATCTGATTAGAGGGTTCAGAAATATAAATTTACATTGGAGAGTCTAAAGCAAACGAATAAGTTTCTTTATCTCAGATATATGGGCGCTGTTGGTGAATTTTGATAATAACAGCTGGGGTCTGATAGTCATTTCTGAATCGCCGCCTTTTGAAGCTTTACTTAGTGGTTGGTTTGTCTTTTGTTATTGTTTGTGATTGTATGGGTGTGGCTGACGCCTTCGACTTGTGTAATGCCCGCCTTCATCTCACATGTCTTCTTGGATGCGACCTGCTGGCTGAGTGTTATCCTCGTGTGTGAAAGCTATCCTTTTGTCCGATAGCCATCAATCCTAAGTGCAAGGTTTCGATCCCTTGATTGCTTCTTCTAGTGGTTATTTGTTACCTTGATTGCTGATTATTCAATTCTCATGTTGTTTCCTGTTTATTCCTTTCTTTTTTGATTCCTTCTCTCATCATCGCCTTTGTCTTGATATAGGTGCAATTCTTCTAAGGACATCTGTTTCCAAAAGGGATGTGTCTGATCCTTCACTACTGATTATCCTTAACCATTCGTATTAACACCTTGATCAGCTGTATGGACAGATTGATTAGTATTATATCTTTTATTTATATATTACTACACCTATATATATAGATATACATATAATATATATCTATATATACATATAATATATATATATATATATATGTAGGTATACATTATATCTATTCAAAAATACAAATATGCTAAGCTTGTTATTGAAATACTTTCCTCATAATGGGGACATCACAGGGCACCCCTAGCCTCCAGAGGCGTTTTTGTTGTTTCTTTGGCATTTTTGACCATGATTAGACCTTATGTTTAACTCCTCATTCTGGCAATTCAGCAACTCAGATTAACCCGCTGACGGATTCGTGGCAAAGCCTGATCAAGTCTAAGACAAACATCCTGGGTATCATTTGGTCAGAAACCTTCATCAGGTCCCTCAAAAAGATGGGCACCCCTGGCTAAGAGGCGCGCTTTTCCTTCCAATGTTACTCATTTTTTCATCTCCCTCGTTTCTCGTTCAATCTCCCGTATCAGGTGCTAGATAGATCCTCCAAGCTGGCAAGTAGGCTCATCGCGAAGCTGGTAGTATTCCGGACAAGTCTTCTTGGAAGTGACAAATCCTGAAAATGAAATCTGGGCCTTTGAAATCTAGGGCAGCCTCTGCTAGCACGGGCTCTTTTGCTCCAGAGTTTGAAAATTTTCAATGATTTTCACCTTAACGAAAAATCCCCTCCGAGACGAAGCATCATTTTGAACATATCTCGCCATAGATTCTTCATTTGACCATTTTTGAAATGAGCTTAACCCAATCTAACTCAAAAACTCTTCACTTGCTGCCTTTCGAATTTTGTCAAACAATTGGTGTGCAAGCTGATATAGGCTGATAAGAACTTTTGTTTGCTTTTGTTTGACTTTCCTTGTTGCCAATGATGTTTCTTTAAATGTTTTCAATGGTACCAATGATTGCAAATGACAACTATGGATGTTTCCAAGAGGAAATGCAATTGTTTAATGTATTTTTCATGCATATAGATGACTGAAACTATTTGCAATATGCAGCTACAGCAACTAGGAATTATAACAAACACTTTGGATGCAACCTAAGATGGCATATGTGCAACTATAGCCAAGTGCCATTAACAGAAACACTTGGTATACAAATCTTATAATAATATTTATGCCAAAATGAATACCTACAACCAAATGACAATTTGTCAAACACTTGGCATGAAAACTAGAATGCAAACTTGAAGCATAACAATATGGACATTACATCAAACCGTTACTATGCGACTTATCACTCCTTTATTGATGTGCAACTCAATTACAATGCTGATGAGCAGCCAAGACTCTTGGTGTTACACCCCGATTGTATAGCTACTATTGCATAGGGCGATTGATTGTAATGATTGGATCAATGTGATGAATAAAACATGTTCTTCTTCTTATCAATATGAGTGTGTTCCATTTAATGATTGTCTCATTTGATTGTTACTTCTATTGATGTAATCCTAGATGAATGTTGCATGTAAGTTGTTGAATAATGTTTATTCTAACTTTTGAGATGTTTCATGTATACTGCTTTGTTGTGAACACATGACTTCCGTTGTCGTGTCATTAAATGCAAGTATGTGAAACATTCCTCCAAGCAAAGGAGAAATATCACTTAGGAGAGGAGCTTGGTCGAGTAAACAGTAACGAGAACCATTTGAGCATATACACACACATCATTATAGGTTAGGAGGAACCAAGTCAGTTAAGTTGGTCTTAATAAGTCATCCATAGGCTTTAGGAGTCTTGTTTACTTCTTTGTGCTTTGTGAGTGATGTTTATATGTTTATCTGTTACATCCCAAATTCTGACGATACTATTTACCATTACTAGATAGAGTAAATGTGAATGAAATGTGAATTCTGGAGGTGAATTAATGATGCTTGTACCTTGTTTTTAATATGAATGTTGTTTCATTTGATGTTATTCTTGGTGAAATACTGCATAAAGGAGAATACAAGGTTATTGATTTGTGAATAATCTAACTTTTGAGATGTTTCATGTATACCGCTTCTTGGATTTTGAAATTGTTTCTGATTTCTAAGAGTTTTTATATTTCCTGAGAGTTCTTTCATATTTTCTGAGTTAATTCATATTTCCTGAGAGTATCCATATTTCCTCAGAGCAACCATATTGTTGTGAGCATTTCTAATTACTGAGAGCAATCATTAATTCTGAAAGTTGAGGGTATCAATTTCTGAGTGTTTATATTCTGAGTGAGGAGGCATTTGAGAGTATATCTAAGAAGGGAAGTCTGCAACTAGAGCAGGAATTGCCAGTCTTCCAAAAGTGCTAGGACATCTTCTTTGAAGGAAAGCTTTGAAAACAGGGATGGGATATTCTTCTACTATCTATTCAATTCTTGAATATTTAATTAAAACGGAATCTTTGTGTTTATTGTTGTGCATAGGTTGAAAGACAATCATAGCTATATTTCTGTGTGAAAGAAAGAATGAGTTACTTATGAATTGCTTACCTATTTGTACTTAGTAAGTAAAATGGATAAAGGTTAAAGGTTGCATATTTGTGTGGAATGCATTACTTGTATGATCTCCATATAAGGAGAATATGCTTTAAGTAGTTACTAAGTACTAGGACAGAAATGAAAGCATTGAATCAAGTAATAATCCACAGCTTAAGTTATTAGGTTAACTCAGCTAAGCTTGTGAAACTCCTAGGATAAATATTTACAGTATAGGAGGGATTATGTGAATTACTTGTTATGTTGATTCATTTCTAGTAGATTAGAATGTTGTAGGATAGTCTGGGATGATAGATAATCTAGTGAAGGACTAAACCTATGCATAGTGTAAGATAGTCTTAAGTGAAATCGGCCCTGAGTAGTGTTTATGATAGATGATCTTCATTCGAAGTACTGAATGAGAATACTTTGGCCAAAGTAGTGAAATGTACGACGTCCACTTAGTTGTGAGATAGTTAAGACTACACTATCAATTCATTGTGATCCTTGTACTAGTTTGAGATTGTGAAATAGCAAGGTTCTAGTTGTGTAGGACACAGCACTATGCTCAGTTGGTAATCGTTAACGTATACCCTACCAATCTCTTCGACGAAGGGAGGGCCATCTATTGAATAATGGATGTGTAGGGCACCGCATTATAAGTCTGTGGTTGGCGGAAAAGCACTCGAGTGATGTTTCTCCTCCACAGCAAGCGGTCAATGTATCAAGATTTGAAAGGAAAGGAACCAGGACCTTCTTACAATTATTTGTTCAAAAGCTCATTGGATCTATGTTAGTTAAGGTATGTATTCTTGTTTCATGTACTTGTGAAGTTATTATATTGAAATGGAGTCTTTATTGTAAATTGATATGTCAACTTGTTCATGTTTTATCAATAAAGAAAAAGGAAAAATTTTATTGCAATGTCATGTTAACATGTTTACTTACTTGTAGGATGTAAATTAAGGAAATTTTTAATTTACCAAAGGGTTGGGTCATTACATTATCTGACTTACTGTGCAATGATTATTGTGAGGATAATGTGAGTGGACATAAGTCAATAGGTTGAGTGGGTATGTATAAACATGTATATAGTATGTACACTGAGGTATATACGAGTATATACATGTATATATATATACACACGCTACATATTATTTGTGGATATTAATAATATAATATTATTATTGCCTGATGACTTTACATAAAATGGTATATATATTTATTTATATATCAGGTTGCCGACTGGCTCATGATATACTTATATATTTGTTAAATATATATATATATGTAATTATATATTATGGATTATATATAATATTATTATAGTTATATTAATATATATATATATATATATATATATATTAATAAATACTCGTGTATTTAAATATGTATATATATATATGTTTAATATATTTAAGACTATAATAATATTTATATAATAAAATATATAAAGGAATTATATTTTAATATTATAAATCTCTTAAGTGGATAAAATATTATATTTCACTTGGACTAAATATTAAAGTTAAACTATGGAAAATTAATAAATATCTTTAAACCAAATATATGAGAATCGGGCTATTATCATTTGGAAAAATTTAAATCATTATATCAAATGGAAATCGAGATATTTGAAAAGGTAAATGTTTAAACGTTAGAAAAAGCAAACTATTTGCTTCAAACTATTGAAAGGCTTTTCCTGTGAAAAATATTTGGCGCTGGAAGAAGATGCGCCTAAGAATGCTTCGCCTGGGAGAAGGAATCAACCAGCTGAGGAATAGGGGCGACGCAGCTTGTTAGGAGATGAGGTGTTGTGAGTTTAGCCATGACTATTTCCTTAAAAGATGAATCATTTCACAGTTAGCACCATTTCTGGTGAGTTTTTGTAGATGTTGATTTCTTCTTTTAACCATGTGCAAAGTTGAAATTTTCTTGTTTTGCTGGCAAGAATAGAGGTCGAATCACCTCCTGAAATGTTGAGTAAGGAAATAGAAATCCAACACTTATCTCATTTGAACTATTCAAAACACAATTTTGCCATTCCACATGCCTGCAAGAGTGGAAGTTGTTGGTTTTTGGCTGGATATATATAGACGCCTTTACACTCGTTATTCTACACTTTGTTGAATCCAAGTTTTCAATATACTCTGAGCTTGTTTCACCATTTATTATTTCTGTAATCATATTACAGTTTCTGAGTGATAAAGATAGAGAAATTACCAGTACTTTATCTTCACAGTCTAAGTATATTTCCAATACAGCTGAGTATTCAACATTTGAGAGTTCATTTTGAGTGAGTATTCATCATTTGAGAGTCTATTTTGAGTGAGTATTTATCATTTGAGAGTCTATTTTTGAGTGAGAAGTTATTCAATATTGAGAGTTTTGTTGAGAAAAGGACTGGAACTGCGTTATTGGAGTGAAAGCTTATAATCAGGCATGAAACCTTCATCAATTTACAATTTTGAATCTGATTATTATGTTTTGATATCTTTGTGTTTGTTGTGTGTGCAAAGGCTGAAAATTATTTCCTAAATGCAATTTAGTTGTAGGGGAAAAGAACTTTTAAGAGAAATGTTTACTTATTATGCATAAAAAGGGAATTTATGTGAAGGAATTTAATAGAAGATTTAAAATGCATATTGATGTGAAATTGAGAAGATTTAAAATGCATATTGGTGTGAAATTGCATATTTTGTATTGTCTC
The DNA here is from genome assembly GCA_007258455.2 of Sequoia sempervirens. Classification (NCBI taxonomy): domain Eukaryota; kingdom Viridiplantae; phylum Streptophyta; class Pinopsida; order Cupressales; family Cupressaceae; genus Sequoia; species Sequoia sempervirens. The sequence goes on along the minus strand of VDFB02100671.1, from coordinate 110,418 downwards.
CATATAAGGAGAATATGGCTTTCCTAGCTAATATATACTAGGATTGAAATGAGGACAGGAGTCAAGTATATTCAGTCAGCTTAAAGTTATTAGGTTAACTGAGGTAAGCTTGAAGAGACTCCTAAGATAAATATTTCTAGTATAGGAGGGATTAAGTGATTTACTTGTTACGTTGGTTCATTTCTAGTAGATTAGATTGTCGTAGGATAGTCTGGGATGATAGATAATCCAATGAAGGACTAAGCCTATGCATAGTGTAAGATAGCCTTAAGTCAAATCGGCCCTGAGTAGTGTTTATGATAGATGACCTTCATTCGAAATACTGAATGAGAATAATTTGGCCAAAGTAGTGAAATGTACAACTTCCACATAGATGTGAGTTAGTTGAGACTACACTATCAGTTCATTGTGATCCTTTATACTTGTTCGAGATTATGAAATAGCAAGGTTCTAGTTGTGTAGGACACAGAACTATGCTCAGTTGGTAATCCTTAAAGGATACCCTACCAATCTCTTCTTTCGAAAGGAGGGTCACCTATCGAACGTTAGGTGTGCAGGGGGCCGCATTATAAGTCTGTGGTTGGCGGAAAAACGCTTGACTGATGTTTCTCCTCCACAGCAAGCGGTTGATGCACCAAGATTTGAAAGGAAAGGAACTGGACCATCTTACTAGTATTTGTTCAAAAGCTCTTGAGCTATGTATGTAATTGTTTTACTTTTGTACTCTGATTTATATTTGCAATGAAAATGGAATTCATGTGGAAATATATTGTAACTTGTATGTATTTATCAATGAAAAAAGGAAAGATTTTATTGTAATGCTTTTGTTACTTGTTACCTTTATATGATTGGAGTAAAAATTGAAAAAAAAATAATTTACGCAAGGGATAGGTCATTACACTTGGCTTTACAATAATTTTCCAATGCAATACAAGTCTAATATGAAATGATCACCTACAACAGCAACTTATGCAAACTAAATTAACAATGCAAATACTCCAAAAAACATGAAGGAACCTGATTGTGAAGTCTGGAATGATCGACAAATGCAATGATATCTTTCCTTGACTTTTATTGGATGTTATTGAGTCTCCTTGCATGAAATCGCATCTCCTAAAGTAGCCGCCCATGTTTCTTGCCTGGCAATATTTTTATATAAATAAATGCAGCAACAATGGCCCTCCAAATTGCTATAGAAATGATTGCCAAAACGAAAGGAATTGATTTCTCCAATGCCCACAAAAATCTGAAGTCTCAATAATGAGCAATGAGCAAATATGTACTTCTCACCATGGCTAGTTGACCCTTGCTGAGATGAAAAATCAGAATGTTCTTCATACAATAATCACCTCCAAATATGCTAATCAATGTTGACTCCAATCTGCAAATGATCTCCAATATATCTCCAATGATTCTTTGCTGTAATACATCAGCTATCACAGGGGCCTAGCTCAGTTGGCTAAATGTTTCGTTGTAAGTCACGGTTCTAGTCTCCGTCTCTCCGCCGGGCCCGTCAAAGTTTACGGCGCAGTTTATAGGGGGTCATGCTACCCGATTCTGCTGATCTAAAAAAAAAATACATCAGCTATCACAAATCATTGAAGTTGCAACAATAATCCAGCTGTTGCAACAAGATGGTGAGACAATAAACCAGCTATCTCACTATTAGCTAGGGCAATAATACAACAGCTACTACACCTATAGAATCTCCTCAATGAAGCACAAATTGAATTTCTGAGTGAAGCCCACAATTAGCAATAACTCAGTTGATATTTCACAACCTCAAAATTGCAAATCAATGGGAGTGATCGTTCCCAAAGATCACAAGAATGGCAGAAACCCTGATTGGTTCCTTCTCCAAGCAAACACTTCAAAACATTTCAATTCTTGGATGTCCATAAATAAGCCCTTAACATCCTTTTATACTTTCCTAGGAGAGCTCACACACTTTTCTAGCCAATGTGGGATAAAAGATATATTTTTCCATTCAGCATACATATCTCCACATAATTTAATTAAGGGAACTTTTAATATTTAAATTACTTTCCCTTTTATCTTGACTTTATAACATTTTATCACTTCGGCACCAATATCAAAATACTTTATAATTGTCTTTCGTCATTAAATGGCCCCATTTTAATAAAGTCAGAATAAAACATTATAATGTGCACTTTATAAATAATTATTAATAAAGTAATCACTTTATTAATAATTAAAATAACATAACTCCACAAATAATCATTATTTCTCAATTTCGTCTGAACCTGGGACTTAACCAACATATCCACTGTGCATCCAACTGCCTTAGTAAAAATAGTAAGAGTCCCTCTCTAACATCCAGTGACTTACTATAAATAGTAAGTATGTGAAACTAAGTCAAACGAAGGCTAAGCTTGACCCAACACTGAACTCTGAAGGAGAAAACCCACTGATCACTGCCAAAAGGGGCCCTCTAACCAACCCCATTAGCCTACGAGGGTCAAATGATAGGCTAATCCTCCAAACTCTGAAGCTCCAGAAAATGGGGACATTACAGTTTTAGGCTTAGATTTCGACACCTGGTCTTTGGCCATCTGCCATTGACGACCTCAGAAGTCCTAACTTTTCACTTGAAAAAGCAAAAACTACCTACCAGACTTAAACTAACTTTTAACTGAATCTAACTTCACTATTGTGATCGTGAAGTGAAATAAGCCAATCAAAACAATTTTCAATCAATTTTGACAAGTTTCAATTTTTAGGGTTTTTTTCCTAAAAACAAGGGTCCAAAAACCCTAATTTTCAATTTTTTCAAATTTTGCCAATATCTTCCTAACATCAAACTGTCTAAAAGCCCATACTTGATTTGCCCAAAAACTACGTTTTGACATCATTTTTACAAGGTTTAAACCATTTTAACAAAATGCCTTAATGAAGCAAAAAATTGGTTTGGGTACAAAAAAACAGCTTTAGAAAAATTAGACCAACACACTAATTCGGAAAGTAGTGAGGAAGAATGTTCCACTGAGGAGCCAAATAAGGAGCAAGGATGTGGTGGAACATTTGCACAACTTTTTTGTTTTCAAAAAGTTCAATCATTCAAAGTTAGAGGAGTACTTTGTGGGTAGTGGATTACCACTCTCATTGACATAGGTGCCACAAATAATTTTATTGATGAGGGTATCGTAGCCAAAAGAGGGATTAAAAGAGAAGAATTTGATGGCTTTAAAGTGATGGTAGAAGATGGATTCACCCTCACATGTACTAGGAAGATTCCTAACTTGAGCATACAGTTGGGAGATTATGAGATTAGAGATGATTTCTATGTTGTGAGCATAGGGGATACGGACACAATCATTGGTATGCAGTGGTTGCAATCTATTGGAGAGTTATATATTAACTTGCACGACATGGAGATGAAGTTTGAAGTGGATGGTAAGAAGGTGAGGCTTAGCAGCATGACCAATGTCAACTGTTGTACCCCAAATTAAAAAAACTTGCTACACTTAGACATTTAGAAGAAATAAGTAAAAATCTTGTCAAAATTGTCAAAAAAGGTCAAAATTTGGGTGTGTGTCTTGCATGAGTGGTACAAACGTGAAATTTCCACAATCTAACGATTTGGGTCTGCTCAGAACGACCTAATCTAAAAAACCCAGATCTCAGTTTTTCATCCCTACTTTTTAGGAAAACTGTTATTTTTAGAAATTTCCTAAAACTAGTAAAACTTTTTTTGGGTTTTTCTGGGTTTCTTTTGAAATAGATACTAGTAAAATTTTCTAAAAAAAGAAAGTTTGTCCGCCAGGGTCCAAACTGATTTTGATTGGCTCAAAATACTTCCATATCAGGCTGGTGCTGTCAGAATCTCAAAAAGATTAGTTTTGCCCTAGTGGGTCTATTTTGTTTTTTCAGAAGCATTTCAGGAGCTCTGAAGTCATCAATGGAGGTCAGTCAACTGCCAGGCATCAAATTCAACACTCAAGTGCTAAACAGAAGGAGGAATGATGTACATGCACGAAGAATGAGGAAGAAGGTAAAAACCATCAAAATTTGACTAAGTCTGCTTCACATGGGCGCCCCAAAATGAGATAGGCGCCATCTTTTTAGGGCATCAAATGACGGAATTAGGGTTTGAGTTCCCAAGGAAAGTTCTTCAGAATCTATCTAGCTCCACAGTGAATCCAGCAATGTAGTCACAGATCATCCAGTCACCCGAAATTCGAGGTCAAACAAGGAAGTTTCAAACAGAAGACAGAATGAAAATCTTGAAAATGTTTGAAAAGTTTCTAAGTCTGGGAACCTTGGGCGCCCCAGGTGCCCAGCTTTTTGGAAGGGAAAATCTAGCTGTTGGGGTTTGCGGGTGAGCTCAATCTCTTCTGAATCCAATCAGCTTCACAACGGGTGTTTTCGTCTGAGCATCAGACTAGTCAATCTCCAACAAATCTAGATCAAAGCTGAAGGTACAGACTGAAGATTCAAGTCTGAAGGAGAAAGGCGCCCAAGATTTTGAGGGCTTAAACAGATGAATTTGCCAGTCAATCCTCCAACGTGACTTCGTCAGATTTGATCAGGCTTTCCAACAAGATCTCTAGCATGTCAATCGAAGTTGATAGTCGCCAGATGCAGCAGGCAGAATAGAGGTCCCGACAAGAGCCAAAGCCAAGAGCAAGAAGAAAACACAATAAAATTGACTAACTCTAAACAAGTTGGGTGCCCCAGCTTGCCGGGGGCGCCCAAGCTTTTGGAGCATCAAATTTAACTTTTTGATGAAGTAGCTCCCAGAAGACCCCTATTGGAATTTCCTCAGCTCCGTAACGAGCCCAGCCATCAATCAATCCGACGCCTAGAACTCTAGATCTGACGAGACCATTTGTAGAAGAGAAGTTGATGGAAATCATGAGAATATTCTAAGTCTGCTAAACATGGGCGCACCTGGTGATGAAGGGCGCCCAAGGTTTTGAGGTCTGAGATGATAGAATACGCCAATGAAGCATCTAAGATCACCTTGTGGGTTTCAGTCGAGCTATCCAGCGAAGCAGACGGTTAGTCAATCGGATCAGCGTAGCTCTCGGAATCAAGATTTCATCAGAAGATCAAAGGGAAATGAAAAACTTGAAAATCATGCAAAAATGGCAAACACTGTGAAGGTTCAAAGCCCCTGGAGGGAAAAGGCTCCCATGAATTCCAAGGTCAAAACGAAGTTTTTAGCCAGAAGTGCCTCCAGGGTGATCTTCTCATAATCACTCAAGCTTCGCGATGAATCATCTAGCTCGTCAATCCGATCAATCTGGAAGACGAAGATCAGGGTCAAAGCGAGGGTCAAAACTGAGGAAAATTGAAAAAAAACTCCAAAATGGTTAAGTCTAGAAGAAGTGGGCGCCCCTAGCCAAGAAGGGCACCCAACTTGCCATGCCTTAGTCAAAATTTTCACATTTTCAAAATTGCAAGATGAAGAGATTGCCCAAGTTCGTCAAACCAGCTGATTTTAGGGTTTTGAAAATTAAAGCAAAAGAAAGCAAACCTATTTCAAACCCTAAAGTCTATTTAACACCACTCTTTCATGCATTTCTCATAATTTTTGCAGGTGGCATCCCAAGGAGAAGAGTGGAGCAGCAAGTTTGAAGAATTTTTTCAAGATTCAAGAACTCAAATTTGTTGACTCTTCATAATATTTTTCAGACCAGCAGCATAAGACCTTGCTTTTTCATGCTTTTTTATCCAGAACATCGAATTTTTGAAGAAGGTCAAGGGTTTCAATTTTCAGCCATGTGGGTTTTTTCATCTCATTCTTCTAAAGAATTTTTGAGGAAATTCATCAAGTTGCAACAGCTGCTTTTTCCTTGCATGTCACTGAAATCTTTAGAGTTTGATAATTTTGATCATCTGATTCCTCTTGAAACAATCTTCTGAAGAAAACCCAAATCTCAGCTTTTTTTAAGCAAATTTCAAGATTCTAGGGTTTGTTGTTTTTTCCATCAACCATCAGTATTTTTCAAATCTGATCAATTGGGTTCATTCCAAATTATATTCTGAACAAAACCCAGGTGCTAGCTTTTTCAGTGAAAAATTGAAGAAATTAGGGTTTGCTGCATTTTTAGTCTAAATTCAAAATTTTCAAAAACGGGCGATTTAGGTTGTTTTGCAACGAAATTCTGAGCAAAACCCATATCTCAAAAAAAAATTTAAAAATTTGTCCGTTGGAAGAAGAAAAACCAGCATTCTAAAAATATTAAGTTGCTCAAAACTTGTCTGAACCTAGGCGAGTTTACAATCATTCTTCAAGATTTTCAAAATGGAATACACTCCCAATGATTTCAAGACCAAATCAGCCCTCTACCATGATTTCATCAAAACAGCTGAGACAGACTTGCATCACACCAAGTCGGTGTTTGATCTACGTGCTTTGGAGAGTGCAGGCAACACTTCAATCAAAAACTTGGGACACTCTGGACTCCTCGCAGCAACGTCTATTCCTATTTCGGTTCAGAGCCTCGAGTTTGTAATCGCTTGCATCAAGCATTACAATTCGGCTACAAGGGAGATTCAATCAGTTGATGGCAGATTGATCTGCAGTTTGAAACCTGATGTGATCGAGAGATGCTTTTCCATTCCTCCTTGGCCTGAAAGTGTCACTATCTCTAAGAGTGAATGTTAAAGGATGTGGGAAATCCATAAGGACAAGTACAGTAAGAAGATTGCACAAAGGTGGATGAAGGAAAAACATGAGACTTTGCCAAGTCACATTTCCACGAAAAACATGAGACTTTGCCAAGTCACATTTCCACGATGTCAGCAAAGTTTGAAAAGGCGGCCAATGAGATTGAAGATTTCCTGAGATCAATTGCAGATGGAGAGGATATCTTAAAAAAAAGCGCAACTTTGTTATTGAGGGTATAGATGCACCTGATCGGGACACAGTTTCCTGCTTTTTAGCAGATGTCATTGAGATTTATAGCGGCTTTCATCTAGAAGCTTTCTTTCCACTTTCTTTCTATTCTTGGAATAATTCTTATCCATTCTTTGAAGAAGAGAAAGAAGATAAATGTAATAGTTGGTGTTTCCTGATTTTTCTGCTTTCTTAGGTGTTAGATGTTATCTTCTTTCTAGATTTAGAAATAAAGCTTGCTTGTTGAGGAAGCCCTAGATTGTGAAAGCAAGGAGATTTTAGGGTTCCCTACTCCTCTGCTTGCCTATAAATAAGAGTCTTTGCTCATTAGTTTTCTTTAACAGTTATTGTGATAGCAAATTTGCGAGCCTGTAATGCAACAAATTGTTATTCAGTGTCAATTCACTTTGTGTAAGAGCAAATTGCATGCCTCTTTAGCTACAAGTATTGTTCAGTGCATGTGTTTAGTGTAATCCTTGTTCCAGAAATTTGAGAAATAAAGTCTTGAGCCTCCTTTGCCTAGATATAATGTCTCAAATTTCCGTTTACTGTGTTATGCTTATATGAGCTTTAATTTCAGCTTGCATTGAAAGTAAGTAGATGTACATTGGAAGGAGAGTTTATTGAAGCACTTTGTCAGAGAATCAACCTTGTTCATTTCTAATTCTATTGCTCTGTGTATTACTTGAGATATTAGAAAGGTCTTTAGCTTAAGTTAGTCGTAGTTGGAATTCTTAATCAGAAAATCTCAGCTATGGCGTTTGTGTTTTATAAACCTTGTGCTCTAGCTGAAACAAAAAGATAGGCGAATTAGTTTTAATTTAATTTCTTTCACACCATCAGCAAGAGGGGGCCTCCACTCCTAATTTGAAGAGCAGTTTTACTATGCATCACTGTCCGTTTCAAATTCACATTCCAGATGTGTGAATTTAAACGCCAACATCAATCTCAAGTAGTTTCTTTCAAAATAATGGAGAGGCTTATCCCACATGACCAAGTAGAGTGGCCAACGGAATGTATCATCATACCAACCATTACGGAGCAGCAAAAGGTCAATTACCATCCAGATATTCAAACGGTGTTGTCGAAGTGCAACAAACTGTTCATTAGTATACCTCCTGGGATACCCCCTAATAGAGGCATAGAGCATGTTATATAGCTCGAGGAGGAGTCACAGATGTAATCTCACCTATAGAAGCTTGCAGGGGCTGACTTAGGTGCTCCTAGTCATAGATGTAACCTCACCTTTCAAAGGAAAGGTCGCAGGGGCTTAGCACAATGCCCTAGCGCACACTATTGACGGGAACCATTGCATCAGCCGCTAAGACCGACATTTGAGCAATCTGTTGGCTAAGCGTTGGCGAAGCGCTAATTTTAGCATTTCCTTTTATTTTATTTTTATTTTTTTGAAAAAAAAGTTCTACAATATGGCTCTTGGGGGGCCATCAACCACCCAAGTAAAAAAAAAAATTGCCTCAAAACCTTCTGTCAATAAATATGGGCAAGTTCAAAGTCAAAATTTGTTTGTTTGGCCTCCTGAATGCAATGGTGAGGTTTTTTTTGCTCCAAAATGCACCAAAAATATGTCGAATCCCAAAACCTCCAAAAAAATGTGAACATTCCAGATTTCGTTTTTGTAACCCTAGTCGAGAAAAAACCCCAAAAGTTGGGAATGGGTGTCTTGAATCCATGCTTTGATACCATGTTAGAATTGCAAAAAACACACACAAAGCAAGATCAAACAGCAAACAAGAACACCTTCCATGCACAAGAGTTGCAAATAATACCTTTTTATTTCCTCAAAAAGCAAAACTTACAAAATGAAATAATACAATGAAGGAGAGTGCTTATAAGATCAAACCCTAGATGATAAAGGGATTAGATCAAGACAAGTCTCGTCATCCTATGTGTTGATACAAAATGATCTAATAATAGCTCAATCTAATGAAAGAAAAAAGCACTCCTAAGTTTAGCTTAAGTGCACAAAGTGAAATTAGCCTAATAATCAATTAAAAATTAACTAATTATTAGCTAATGAATGATTACTCTAACAGATCCAAGCAATCTTTCTTCGCCGTTTTCTCCTAAAAGGGTTTCCAGGTAAATCTTGTGTGTTTTCTTTTATTGTGGTTGTTGAATTTTAAATAAGTAAAAGTTTATCTTATATTGATTCGCACTCGCCCACCCCTCTCAATATAAGTGTGTGCTCTTCAATTGATATCAGAGTCGATTCCTTCAAAAATAATCTAACCACTAGAAGGTAGATCTCGGGAGCATACATGGCTTGTCAAGAAGGTTTCTCCTCAAATAGAGCTCCATTGTTTCACGGAACAAACTATGCATTCTAGAGCATAAAAATGTTAACTTATATAATGGCTCTTGGCTTTGATATTTGGCAATCAATAATGAGAGGTTAGCTAGCTCCATCAACTCCACCAACAAATCCGGATGGAAAGAAGGCAAGTGAAAACAATGCAAAAGTTGTGAACGCTATCTTGTGTGGTTATCGAAATAAAAGTTTGTCAAGGTGATGCATTGTGTATTGGAAAAAGAAATGTCAAACAATCTCCGAAACATCCAAAGTTAAGAAGGCCAAGCTCCAAAGACAATTCGAGAGCTTGAAAATGAAAGACGAAGAAAAAATTACAGCCTATCTCCTTCGTGTGGATGAAATCATCAACACTATCCAAGGACTTGGTGAAAAAATTGAAGACTTAGTGAATGTGCAAAAGGTGCTAAGGTCTCTCCCTTTAAGATTTGAAGCAAAAGATTCCGCCACTAAAGAAATGCAGGGCCAGTATACATTAACAATGGATGAATTGCATGGGATACTCACAATATATGAAATGGGGACTGAAAAGGAGAAGCCATCTAAGCGAGAAGCGGCCTTCAAAGCATCAAAAAAGACGAAGAATAAAATACCTTAATCAAGCTATAGGTTCAATGATGAATCTAATACAAAGGAAGCTCATTTTGTGAGAAATCTCAAGAAAGGATCCAGTAAATATAAAGGTAAGCTACCCTTTAAATGATTTAACTATGGGAAAGTAGAAAATTTTGCTGCTAAGTATCCATATGTAGAAAATGAAAGTAGTGATGATAAAGAAGATCATAACATAAAGAAATGAAGCAAACATCATCAATAAAAAAAGGGTTAGAAACAGGGTAAACATGAAAAGAAGAACTTCTATAAGCATAAGACAAGCTTCTACTCCAAAGGGGTTAGTAGTTTATCCGAGGAAAGCAATGAAAGTGTCTTCGATAGTGATAGAGAAGAAACTCTCTTCATGGCAATAGAAACAAAGAGTGATGCCTTGGAAAATGAAGACAAAGGAAAGGAAAAGAAAAGATAGATTCGCAAGAGTAAGAAACTATTGAAATGGATGAGAAAGTGGATCTTGAAGAACTCAATTGCGCCTTAAGTGAAATCAGGAAGCTTAAGAAAAGAAATTTGAAACAAAAGTTCCAACTACAAAAAATGTCACAAAGTCTTGAAGAATCGGAAAAGATTATTATCATCCTAAAGATTAAACTTGAAGAGGCAAAAAGGATAGAAGAGGAGGTGAGAATTCAACTAAAGATAGAGGAAGAAAACTACGAGAAGCTAGAAGCTAAAATTGTTTCCTTGAGAAAAGAAACTAGAAAGAACAACTACTCAATTGAACAAAAGCATAAAGTTTGAGAAGAGCACCAAAATAATGGATGATATTATGAATTCCCAAAGGTCACCATTCACTAAGACTGGTCTTGGCTATCAAGAAAATCAGAAGACTACTAATTATAAGGTTACAGATTCACCAAAGAAGATAAATGAAGAAAAGCCTAAAGGGTATGTAAATGTGCTTAAGAGTTTCATCAATAGTGATAGCAACAAGAAAAAGGAAAGTGATATCCTACAAAAGCCCAACTTTCCTCAAAAAGACAAGGACAAATTCAAAATATCTTTCCCTCCAGGGTAGTCTCACATGAATAGGTTCCAAAATTATTTCTTTGGTTATTGCTTTTCCTATAATAAGTTTGGTCATAAAGCAACAAACTACAGGGTACGTGCAAGAAATAATTTTGGGTTTTTAAAAGAAACTACAATTCATTTGCTCCTTTGTTGGATTACAATGTCATATGTTATAAGTGCAACAACATTGGTCGTATAGCACTATTTTGTAGAAGTGATTTTGTGGAATCCCCTAATTAGGACAAGAAGGTGGATACCCTTGGCAAGCAAAGGAAGAATCTACAGAGGTTTGGAAAAGGAAGCAAGAAAAACAAAAACAAAAGAAGGAGAAATCTATGCTTGTGCAAACAGTTTTCCATGCCCAAAATGAAGGAAATCAATGGTACATTGACAATGGATGCTCAAGTCACATGTTAGTGGACAAGAGCAAGTTTCTCACTTTAAAGTAAGTAAATGGAGGCACTATGAAATTTGCAGATAATGCTACAACAAGGATAATGGAAAAAGGTACTCTTACTCTTGATAATGGTAAGACAAAAATAGAAAATGTCTCGTACATTGAAGGTTTGAAGCATAATCTTCTCAGTGTTATTCAAATGTGTGATCAAGGACACTCCCTTAAATTTCATGCTCAACATTGCAAGATAAGGAAGGCAAGTATAGGGAAAATAGTTGTTGATGCAAACAAAATATCAAACAATCTATACATCCTTGATGAGATTAAGGGAGAAAATTGCTATATGGGACAGACAAATGAAAGTTGGTTATGGCATAAAAGAATGGGACATATGAACTTTGATATCTAATAAACATCAGCACCAAGCAAGCCATAAGATATATGTCGAAGATTGTTAAACCTTCAAACACTCTTTGCAAGCAATATCAGCCAAGAGCAAGCTTCAAGTCAAAGGAGTACTTGACAACAAAGCCATTGGAACATGTCCATATGGATCTCTGTACGCCTACAAGAACACAAAGTTTGCAAAGTGAAAGTTCCTTTATGTTGCTTATTGACGATTACTCTAGAATGACATGGGTTGCCTTCCTAAAAGTAAAATTTGAAGCTTTTGAGAAGTTTAAAGCTTTTGAAGCCTTGGTTGAAAATGAAATTGGTTTGACAACCAAGTGCTTGAAATCGGATCGAGGAGGTGAGTTTACATCAAATGAATTTGAAAACTTTTGTGACCATCATGGAATAAAAAGACATTTTTCAGCTACAAGGACTCCATGGTAGAATGGAATTTAGGAGCATGCAAGAGATGGCTAGAACATTGTTGAATAAATCTAAGCTGCTAGACAAGTTTTCAAACAGTTAACACAGTAATCTATATTTTATACAAAGGGAAAATTAGAGTCAACAATAGCAAGACACCTTATGAATTATGGAAGGGAAGACCAACAACAATTAAATACTTCAAATTTTTTGGGAGTAAGTGCTACTACATCAGAAGAGAAGATGAGGATTTGGGAAAATTTGACTCCAGATTTGATGAAGGCATCTTCCTTGGTTATTCCTCAAGAAGCAAGGCTTATAGATGTTACAATAAAAGACTGCCAAAGATTGTAGAATGTTCCAATGTAAAAGTGGATCAAACAAACAATCAAAAGCAGAAAGTACAAGTAAATGATTACCTAGAAGGTTCCAGCTGCAAGGAAGAAGAATTTGAAGACTTAAGATGCAAGTAAAAAGAATAAGAAATCGGACAAAACAATACAAAGACACCATCTAGATTTGTCCAAAGGAATCATTCAAAAAATATAATTCTTTGTGATATAGATACTGGAGTGCAGACTAGAAGAAGATTAGCAAGCGCATCAAAAAATGCCAATTTCTCCTTGCTATCTAAAATAGAGCCTAAGGACTTTGCAAAAGAAAATGAAGACAAGCATTGGATTAATGCTACTGAAGACAAGCTTAATCAAATTGAAAAGAATGAGACATGGGAACTTGTTCCGAGACCAAAACATAAGAATGTGATTAGGACCAAGTGGGTTTTTAGGAATAAGCTAAATGAATGTAAAGAACCGGACCAATTTTTTTTATTTTTCAAATGCAATTACAATCAACACACACCCGTTAAGATTAGCTCTAAACCAAAACGATGTTGAAGCAACCTTAACCAGAATGTACACCAGGATCCCGATGTGGGCAAGGTGTGAGCATTGGTCAGAGGATCTAATGCAGATGCAACTGAAAGGGAACTCTAACCAAGAATGCGCCTGTGCAGACGAGCATATGGTCAGAGGATCAATGCTTGATGAACAGAAGTAACCCTAACCAAGAATGGCGTCGAGTGATGGCGAGCATATGGTCAAAGGGTCCCTAAACTACTAACTAAAATTAACTCAACACCAAGTATGTGCTACCCAATCCAGAATGGAAATGAGGCGACCATATGGCGGAGATATAAAGAAATACAAATGCAACTTCAAAATGTAAAGTAGGCGGCAAGCCATCCTCTTCCACGTATCCAGTGGGTATTACAAAACTAAAAGAGAAGAAGTACAGAAAGTAGATAGGCAGTACGCCAATCTCTTCCACTTATCCAGTGGGAAATTACAAAAAGCTTAGCAAGTAAACAAGATAGCTGACAGTACTACTGTTCAGCTTTACAATGATATAGAAAGCCTGCCAAGATCACTGAGTTAGAAGTATATCTACAAAAAGCTTAGCAAGTAAACAAGATAGCTGACAGTACTACTATTCAGCTTTACAATGATAAAGAAAGCCTACCAAGATCACTGAGTTAGAAGTATATCCATGCAGCAACAATGTTTATTATCTCTTCAATGCTCAACAAGAACTCTTAGACTCAAACCCACTCAAATGAAGAACTCCTACAATCTGATATGACAGAAAATATGACTGAAAATGCACAGACCAGCAACCCTACAACTCACCAAAATGCTCATAAATCATTCCTCACTCACTCAAATGACTTCAAACTTGATGCAAAAGACTCTAAGGATGATGGCGCCAAACTTCATGACTCAAAACAGCCACCAAGACCTGATATTATTTTGTGGCACAACTCCCAAGATAGCCCAGCAAGATACAAACTCAAGAGCGGGGCGATTTTACAAGATAAAATCACACACTCAACATAAAAATCTGCAACTTGGCATAGAGGGGCGCCCAAGGCTGCAAAACAGATTTGTTAAATACCCAGAACAAAACAAAAATCATACAGAGACTTCTAAGCAAAAAGGACTTCCAGCTATGCTAAATCAGCAAACTCCAAAAATGCCCAAAACATAATAGACTCCAACTATAAGCTCTATTTGCATTCTCTGATTGAGAAGCAACCACAAATCAGCTAGATGTTATCTCTCAAACATGAAGACCGATCCTTGCTAGGAGGTATGCATTCCTCGAAGCACTTTGCCTGTATTCATTCCAGCACCATAACAGTAGTGTAGATGTAAGATGAGAAAAAGAAGAGCAACTGCCTCTATATAGACCCTTTGAGAGAATCTCTGAAACCTCTAGAATTGCGCCCCACTTCAAGATCTTTTTAGGTTTTGACTTTGACTAGGCTGCTCCTTCAAAATGTTACCTTTCCTTTAGTGATAAAATCACTTTAAAATAAAACATATTCTTTTCCAAAGGTTGGCGTCCAATTTCTCTTAAGAGCAATTTGACTTTAGAAATATAAAAATATTTCTTCATGAGAAAATACCCCTCAAGGTCCCCTTCTTTAAAACAACTTAAAGTCATATTACTAGGACAAGGGGTTATTTTATAAAATAAAACATTATTGTCTTTAAAATACTTATTTCTCCAAAATGAACCCCTTAAGCCAAAAATCAGAATTACCCAATGAACTGCCAGAAGAGGAAAGTTGACGGAGCTGGTGCTGACTAGACCACTGCTAAAAATAGAATTTACTAAAAATAGTAAATTCAAGAAGTTGCTCAAATGAAATGCATGCGCCACCGTTGCGAAACTCTCTAAAAACCCAGAAAGAATCCGCAAACCAAAATCCCAAACTCCAAGGTGTAGTCGTCATAACTTACTAAAAATAGTAAGTCCGGAAAGGTTGCCCGACGCAATTGCATGTCATACCTCAGCGAAGCTCTCAGAAAACCCAGAAGGAATCCAAGATCCGAATAGCCCAACTCCAACATGTAAACCCCTGAATCTTCAAAAGAACTCACCAAGCAGCCAAAACCCTAATTCTGTCTCTGATTAGCCAACAGCACACCGGGAAAAGGCCATCAATCACTCAAAGGTGCAGTGCTAAAAACGGGGACATTACAGTCTGCCCTTCCCAAAATTGCTTGTCCTCAAGCAATACCACCATAACTCCAGAAAAGTTAAGATTGATCCATACCAAGACAAGTATGATCCCAGGTTCCCAAATCCATCTCAGGAAGGACCCACCATGCCACTGCTGCACCACTCTGATCACATCAGTGAAAACATCATGCCAATGCTGCACTAACCTTCCTTGTAACTCCAAAGTGTTACCATCCATGATACTCAAACTGAAAGATCTTAAAGGACTGAGATCAAAATCATGCAACGTCTCACGTCCAAGATGCCCAGAGTCAACAGTAACAACATACCACTGTCAACCACAATTCTAGGCAAGAAGAAAGATAGGCTACTCAACTCAAAATCAATCTCCTCAACATACCTCCACATGGTAACAAACGAAGTCATGACTGCAAATGTGACATCTTCCAATCTTCTTGCAAGGAGGAAAGCAATCCTTTGCAAGAGCTCAACAAATTCATACTCATGTCTCCACAGGGAGCTATTATGCCTATCTGAATTATACTGATACCACCATGAAGACTACAGAAAACTCTCATAGTTCCAACCTCATGAATCTCAGAATGATGAATCAAAACAAGTGGTAGTTCACTGTCCCGAACCAACAATGAGAGAGAACTATCAAAGTTAACATCACAAGCCTCCATAAGATGAACCCCGAGAATAGAGTTGGTGTGAAGGAACAAATAGTCTCTGTTGTTCAAGGCTAAAGTCAGCGAAGAGCAATCTGATTTTAGTACTTCACACAAGAAAAAACAGCAGCACCAAAGAAATTTCCAAGTGTGAATGTATGAGATGAATATTGAATTGCAAGATAAAGCCTCAAAAATGGCAGGAAAACCCACTAGAACAATCTCCAACTAAAAACTACCACCACGTTGGTAAGTAGTGAAGTACAATCTCTTCCAAATGAGAGTAACTCCACAAGTAAAGTGGCTGGTATGCCTCCAACCAGCAAGCACGTGTCTCAAAATCTGCCCTTATCTTAGCCGAAAGTCACTCCCAAGAGCAACCGATCGTTCAACTCTCCAATCCATACTCAAAATTTCTCTCCAATACATTTGTTGATGAACAAACGGAACCATCAAGTGGCTGGAAAAGAAGGGAACAACATCAACAAATCTGAAAATTTGATCCTTATTCCTCCAAAAGTCCTTTCCATATGTAATAAACTCTATCAAGCCAAGTTGAGGATCCCAAGTATGGATACCCAACTGAAAATGATTTCCAACACACTGAAAAGAAAACTCAATACATTCCCAAATGCTAGCCGAAACCAAGTGCATACTCAGGAAATTGATAGCTTCACTCATGAACCCCTGGAACCAATTCCTGATAGCGTTCACATCTATGGAACATGAAACAAATGTTGTCTTCAATCCAAACTCCAAAAACGGACTAGTTTGAGCCCAAACATCATTACACCCAGAGGATGGTTTGTCAAGAGTACAAACACCAAATTCCAGTTCATCATTCTTCCCTTCTTCATGAGTAACAAAACTGAAACCTTTGCTCCTTGCTGCTGTAATGAAGTTACCAGCAGCTACCAAGTCTTGCTTTGTTAACACCTTGGTGTCGAAGATGTTGAAATCTCCTCGAACCAACACTCCCCATGTGGAGACTCCATCCTCAAACCCACTTGTGCATTCATTATCGAAAGGCCTTGGAAGATTACTAATCACCAAAGGTGGCAACTCCTCGTGTAATGATATCAAAGTGCCCATTGACTGGGGTTCATACTCTTCCTCATGCTTGGTCGCTTCACCACATGACTCATTTCTCAAATCAAAGAGAGGATTGTCATAAGTTGCTTCAGCACCCACTTCAAAGAAAGGATTGTCAAAGACTTGGAAGTCCTTTTTTTCATCTTGCTGATCCAAATCTGCACACACAACTTCTGATTTCCTTGTGAAACCTTCAAGATCAAACTCCTCTCGAAGACTATCAAGATCGTCAATTACTTTCTTGATTTCTTTAACTCTTTGCTCATTCTCTTGCTCGCTAAAAAGTTTGAAATCAGCAACCCGGTCTTCAACCTCTGTTAGAGCCAACTGAGTTTCTTTCAACTTGTCCTTTGTTGATTTAAGCTTCAGAGTGAGCTCATCAACCAAACTCTCCTTTTCTTGGAAAACACTGAAGGACTTCTTTGCAAGTTCAATGGCATGATCCCGATCTTCAATCAAGTGTATGTATGTTGATTTCAATGTCTCCAAAGAGTCTCTAATAAGTTGCAAGTTAGGAAGAGCAACTTCATCCTTAACTCCACTTCGTCTCTCTTCAGACTGAGCCTTCCAATAGAGATCATCAACCAAATTGTGTGTGCAATCAAATAGGGATAGTGCTTGCACTTCTCTTTCAAAAGATACCTTGCATTGATCTTCCCACTCATGAACATGCAAAGACGGTGAACTGCTGATAGGCTGCAACTGAAAATCAGAACTTTGTTTTTCATCTTCGCTACCCTCATAGCTGCTCGAAAACTCCTTTCCTTCACCACCTACTAGCTGAAATTGCTCAATATCACAAAGAGAATTAGACTCCACAAATTCTTCAATACAATGCTTACAACTAGCTTCAAGCATTGATAAATTGGATTTGTGTTTAGGAACTCCATCAAACTTTCCATCGTCAAGAGCCATATGATCTTCAAGCTCCACTTCCACTTCACTGTCTTCATGATCAAAGTTTATGGCAGCCCCCTCATAGCTTGCAAAGCAATCAGAATTTTGAACTTCATCAGGATCAAAGGGAAACTCATCCCACAAAATTTCTTTGTCATCACTAAATGCCTTTACTCCTGGATCCTAAGTGCTAGAGGATTGATTGTTTTGATCAAAAGGAAAGAGCTCTTCGTGCTTCTTTTGGAGTGTTGACTCTTTGAATAGGTCACCACCCAATTCACTTAAGATGTCATCCTCATAAATATTTATTTCCAATGGTTTGGTTTGATGATCAAACCCAAAACCACCCTTGACACCATCACTGTAATGAAGTAAAGAATCTCTAGTGCTAGCTGTATGGAAAACTTTATCATTCTTATCTTCAATGAACCCATCATCTATAGGTGTATTTCTGATTTCATCATGAACAGTCATATGCATGCCAAAAAGGTCTTCTTGATCACTTGTCATAAATTCATTTTGTGAAAACTCTTGAGGAGTTTGAACAGCAACAAGAGGAAAATTATCCATCACCAAATCTTCAACAAGAGGAGGTACAAACACATTGGAATCATTACCAACATCATCACTTTGGTAATGGTCATAACCTGATTCAAACACACCAATAGTATTTCCTTCAACTTGCTCTTCTTCACTTGCTATCACATGCAAGTCAAGGGGCATATTATGAGGCTCTACCATACACTCTTCATTTGTCAAGGTATCTTCATCAAGCTCATGTTCATTTTGCTGTGATATGTGCACCTTGCTTGTGCCATCTTTAATGCTAGATGACTGATTTTTCTCTTCAACTTGCATATTTGTGGGCTGCAATTCACAAATAGGCTCTTCATCTTCTTCGTTCTTTGATTCTTCACCCAAAGCTTGTTCTGCTTCCCTTTTTAACATTTTCCTAATGTGGTCCATCATCTCCGACTTTTCGGGCTTCAGAAACGCCACACAATTCAAATGGGCATCAAATGAAACATTGTACTTATAATCATCTGGCATGTTTTGATATTGCTCACGGAGTTTGGCAGCCTCATGTTCACATTGTCTTTTATACTGTTTGGCATATTCAATGAAATCCCTTACGGCATCACTAACCTTTCCTTCCTCAGATACCATAGTTGAATCTGACTTCTCACGATCTCTGAACCTTAGAAAACGCAACATCTTTGAAACTTCAAAGTCGATAATTTCACCGACCTCTGATGAATCTGTTTTGTCACCATCCTGGCTGGGCGAACTCTATTGATAATGTGATGGCAAGATCTTGCCTGCTACCAATCAGAAAAGAACCGACCGGCCTTTTTATTTTTCAAATGTACTAATCGCAACACTAATCTCAAGTATATACAGCTCTAAACCAAAAACGATGCTGGAAGCAACTTAACCAAATGTACACCGTAGATCCCATGTGGGCAAGGTGTGAGCATTGGTCGAGGGATCTAATGCAGATGTAAATCGAAAGGAACTCTAACCAAAAATGCTACCACAAGGTAATGGTGCAAGGGCGGTCGAGAATGCTTCTGATAAAACGCGCGAAATCCCAACCAAGAATGAATGCGATTGCTACGCGTCGGTGGTCCCTTAAACTAATTAACCTAAATTAACGGTCACACCAAGTAGCAAGTACCCAATCCACTGAAATTGCGCCATCAGCATGGCGGAAGATAGAAAGAAATTACAACTTCATCAGCAGGGCAAATCCAGCCTCTTCTACTTTATCCAGTTGGGTATTACAAAACTAAGAGAGAAGAAGTTACCGTAAAGTAGATAGGCGGCACGCCCCTTTCCACTTCCATCCAGCCAAATGGAAATCGCTAAAAAGCTGGGTAGCGGTGAACAAGATAGCCGAGCTGCTACTCACGTCGCCTACGCCTGATATAAAGTTTTCCCGTCACCGGCATCACCAGCGGCAGCAGGACCGGCGGCAACTATGCCAGCTGCCTCCTTCGTCAAGAACCTTTGAACTCTAAACCTACTCTAAACATAAATTTGTTCTGAGAAGTAGCCCATCTCAAAATACCATGCCTGGCTAGTCCCTGGCAACCACCAAAATGTTTCCAGTGTGTCTTATTCCCACCTGCCCAAATGACTTGCCCGGATGCAGCAATTCCCCATGATGATGGCGCCAAACCCCATGATCAAAACAGCCTCAATTGCTAATTTGATATTATTTTGTGGCACAACTCCCAAGATAGCCCAGCAAGATACAAACTCAAGAGGGCCGATTTTACAAGATAAAATCACACACTCAACATAAAAATCTGCAACTTGGCATAGAGGGGCGCCCAAGGCTGCAAAACAGATTTGTTAAATACCCAAAACAAAACAAAAATCATACAGAGACTTCTAAGCAAAAAGGACTTCCAGCTATGCTAAATCAGCAAACTCCAAAAGTGCCCAAAACATAATAGACTCCAACTATAAGCTCTATTTGCATTCTCTAATTGAGAAGCAACCACAAATCAGCTAGATGTTATCTCTCAAACATGAAGACCGATCCTTGCTAGGAGGTATGCATTCCTCGAAGCACTTTGCCTGTATTCATTCCAGCACCATAATAGTAGTGTAGATGTAAGATGAGAAAAAGAAGAGCAACTACCTCCATATATAGACCCTTTGAGAGAATCTCTAGAAACCTCTAGAAGGTGCGCCCCACTTCAAGACCTTTTTAGGTTTTTGACTTTGACTAGGCTGCTCCTTCAAAATGGCGTACCTTTCCTTTAGTGATAAAATCACTTTAAAATAAAACATATTCTTTTCCAAAGGTTGGCGTCCAATTTCTCTTAAGAGCAATTTGACTTTAGAAATATAAAAATATTTCTTCATGAGAAAATACCCCTCAAGGTCCCCTTCTTTAAAACAACTTAAAGTCATATTACTAGGACAAGGGGTTATTTTATAAAATAAAACATTATTGTCTTTAAAATACTTTTTTCTCCAAAATGAACCCCTTAAGCCAAAAATCAGAATTACCCAATGAACTGCCAGAAGAGGAAAGTTGACGGAGCTGGTGCTGACTAGACCATTGCTAAAAATAGAATTTACTAAAAATAGTAAATTCAAGAAGTTACTCAGAATGAAATGCATGCGCCACCGTTGCGAAACTCTCTAAAAACCCAGAAAGAATCCGCAAACCAAAATCCCGAACTCCAAGGTGTAGCCGTCATAACTTACTAAAAATAGTAAATCCGGAAAGGTTGCCCAACGCAATTGCATGTCATACCTCAGCGAAGCTCTTAGAAAACCCAGAAGGAATCCAAGATCCGAATAGCCCAACTCCAACATGTAAACCCCTGAATCTTCAAAAGAACTCACCAAGCAGCCGGAAACCCTAATTCTGTCTCTGATTAGCCAACAACACACCGGGAAAAGGCCATCAATCACTCAAAGGTGCAGTGCTAAAAACGGGGACATTACAATGAATATGGTCAAGTTGTAAAAAATAAAGTGAGGTTAGTTTGTAAAGCGTATGCTCAAGTTGAAGGTATTGACTTTGAAGAAATTTTTGCTCCTATTGCAAGATTAGAAGCCATTAGAATATTTTTGGCATGTGTATCTTTCGAGAACTTTACAGTCTATCAAATGGATGTTAGTCAACCTTTGTTAATGGAAATTTAGGGGAATAAGTATATATTGAACAGCCAAAAGGTTTCATATTATCAAAAAATAAGGATTATGTGTGCAAGCTGAAAAAACACTTTATGGGCTAAAGCAAGCTCCTAGAGCCCGGTATTCAAGACTTGACAAATATCTACAACAACAAGGCTTCAAAAGAGGAGTAGTTGTTAGTAATCTCTACATCAAGACTATAGGTGATGATGAATTAATGTGGATGACATCATTGTTGGAAGCAGTAATAACAAAATGTGCAAAGAGTTCGCAAACGATGTGTAAAAAGAATTTGAGATGTGTATGCTCGATGAGTTTTTCTTTCTTGGTTTACAAATCTCTCAATCTAACAAAGGAAAATTTATCTCACAAACTAAGTACATCGAGGAAATGTTGAAGAAATTTAGAATGCACAATTGTGCACCAGTTAGTACACCCATGGTCACAAGGTGTAAATTAAGCAAAAATAATGAATCTCCTAAAGCAAATCAAACACTTTATAGGTCAATAATTGGTAGCCCACTATATGTCACAACATCAAGGCCGGACACTATGCAAGCAGTAGGCATGGTAGCACATTTTCAAGCTGCACCAGAAGAAACTCATGTGCAAATAGTCAAGAGAATATTTAGATATCTAAATGACACTTTTGGACTTTGGTTTGTGGTAGTCCAAAGGTGAAGATTTCACTCTAACAAAATATACAGATGCAGATTGGGCAAGCAGTATTTATGATAGAAAGAGTATGAGTGGAGGAGCATTCTTTCTTCAAAACAGTTTAGTGTCTTGGTTAAGCAAGAAACAACCTTCAGTTTCTCTATCCACAACAAAGGCCGAATATAATAATATATAGCAACAATATCATGATGCATACAAGTTCTTTGGATGATGCAAACATTGAAGAACACGAAGGTAGAATATGATCATTTAATTTGTGACAACACGAATGCAATCAATATTTCAAAGAATCTGATTATGCACTCTAGGACGAAGCATATTCCTATCAAGTATCATTTCTTAAGAGATCAAGTATCAAGAAGTTGGATCGACACGTGAGTTATTTTGCTTGAACTATAACTTATTGCAAATGTTGGCCAACTCAACTTGTCTCACGTTGGCGCCCAATTTATGGCACCCATATTTGTGTAAAATCACCCCTTTGAAATGGGCCGACCCTTCTTGGGTGAATTAAAAAGAAAATTAAATTATTATTATTTGTATGTGTCCAACCTCCCTTGAGAAGGCCGACTCTATTTGGTGAAGAGGCATGATTGGGGTATAAATAGAAGCTGAAGTGGAGGTTAGAAAGCAAGCAATAAATGCAATATCATTCAAAAACAAGAGCAGATCAGATTTGTTACAGCAGATTTTTGAAGAAGGGCATGTGTGAAAAACATTGCAAGCAGATTTTTAAAGGAGATTCAAATGATCATCATCCATTGAAGAGGCATTATTGAGGAAGGCGAATTTTTTGTTCATTAGAGGTTGGTGCCTCTTGATAGAAAAGATTGATGTCTCTTGCTAAGTTGGTGCTTAGTAGTGGAAATTGGTGTCTCCAATGGGTTTGTGCCTACAAAGATTTGTAAAATTATTTTATTTTTGTTGTGCTGGATTTGGATGGTAGATCCAATAAGTCTTTCTCCATGGTTTTCACCAGAAAGGGTTTCCACATAAATCTTGTGTTCTGAACTGTGTGGATCTTGTGTGCTTGTTTTATTGTGGTTGTTGAATTTTAAATAAGTAAAAGTTTATCTTATACTAATTCACCCCCCCTCTTAGTATAAGTGTGTGCTCTTCAGATCACGCCTACAAAGGGGACATTACAATAGGCTAACACATAAACGTGAACACTATAGTTAAATTAAATGTAAAATTGGTACAAAGCCATGAGCTACACATTCAAGCTCACCTACAATACAAAGCTTGCATACTCACTTAAACAATTTAACTTTCAGCACATATAACAAAACATCTCAATAAACATTTATAAAGAAGATAAGCATAATAAATGTTAAGTTATAATAACAAATAAGTGTTCAGGGTTATTGTGCTGCACCAAAATAAACTCAAAGGGGTGATTTTACACAATTTATGGCACCCATAACAATAACACTGAACACTTAATGGAAAACAACTCCAACAACATGGAGGCATCAAAATCACCATTTATTCCAAGTGCAAAAAAGCACTTATTTATATTGTTAAGAAAAAATTGCATGAAAACAAATTAATTGAACTTTAACTCTAACTATGACTATTTGCATGGCTTGCAAGCTTTATTAGAAATTATCTTGTCTGCTAATTCTAATATTACAACATGTAATTGTCAATTGAACCAATACTAAAATCATTACAATTTAGCAAGCACAAAAAAAGCAACAAGCTATAAAATAGCAAAACTTGGAAAAATGCTCTTCTACTTGAAAAATGGTAATAGTTAAAAATAGCACAACACTATTTTTAGCTTGAACTAAAAATAGACTTCTTTGACAGCCCTGAACAATTTCATTGAAGCTTTCCTCTACTTTAGGCAAATTCTTAGATTTCGAAATTCTAATGAACACTTGACACTTTAATTCTAAAAACCATCTTCTTCTAAAAATTGCCCACTTTGTTCGATTTTCTTTCTTAAAATAGCCACCAATATCGCCAAACCTTTTGAATTCAACCTTTTTAAGAATGATAGACTATATTTAAACATGCTTCTAAGTAAAGTTCTCCTCTAAAAAAAAATGTGCCTCTGCACAAGTTTTTTTTTATTGGCTTTGAACTGATTTTTTTGTAAAATCACACACGTCCATTCTGTATTTGGTATGATTACCAAAAGGAATCAGGCACTAATGGGGTTTATACAGTATTTGGTTCAATTATTACTCAAAGATGATGAGAATCAACAATCAAATGGAGCCTGGAATGTGAAGATAACCTTGACTGTAGTCTCCTAAATTCGAAACTACATTCACTAAACCACCTAAGGAACTAGTAACCTTCATTCTAGTGGAGACAGAAAAGATGATAGAAGTACTATTTATTCAGTTAAATACATATGAGGTTGTATATGTTGATGTTCAGAGAGCTGAAACCTAGGTTGAAATATTGGATACAGCTCAATACACTTTCTACATGAAGCCATTCAATGGATTTTGTGGGTTTCATATTTGAGAAATAAGTAGAAAACTGCATCCCAATTTAACTTGTATTGTATTAAGAGTGATAAGAAATATGATTATAAATTACATCAAGCATAAATGTTAGTAGGTTGATATGGCTACTACTAGTAGTATTTGAGGCAGGTAACCACTTCTCTCCCCAACCAGTAATCACTACTTGTCTCTGCTCTCCTGTACAACCAAGAACTTTAAAATGTGATATTTTAATTGCCACCACATTATGCGAGACTCTGAAGAAATGCAAAATGGTCATATATGTGTATATGAATGCATCAAAAGTACAGATGCAATGTTTCCTTCTGATATGTGTACTTCAATTGTGTATGTTCCTATGTCTTCCTATTTATCCCTCGTCTACAAATTTCATTTCATCTCTGTTCTACCCACACACTTACTAAAATTATATTGCAGCATTTTCTGGCTGAGCCATCCTTCAGGGAATTAAATGAAAGACTGAGCAAAAGTAGAGCTTAAAAACAATTAATTAACAATTAAAGAAAAAATTAACCGACAAAACAAATCCTTGCACTTGAAATATGGGTAAAATAATAAAATAAGGACATTCCCCAAAAAGCGAGTCCTAACATATAAAAGTTCTTGCATGTTCAACCAAATACTACATCTAACAGAAAATCTACAGGATACATACCAATACCAACACGAGCCCCAGTTTTTAACTCAGAAGAATCAATATTCCATTCTGAAAATGGTAACAATGACTTGCACTCAAGTTTTTTAATCAATTGAACTGCCTCTGATGGTACTGAACTCAATCTGGCTGACTCGCTTCTCTTATACTCTATTCGGCATGAGGGTAACTGTGCAGCCTCCTGAGATGATTTGCCAATATTCTTAAGGGAACCAAACTCAACCTTTCTTTGACTAGACATACTTATTTGTTTGGCAGAGCCAGAAATTGTTACCTGGAGACTCAACAATGTTAACTCCCCCAGAATAGCATTCTTACTAACCTGAACAAATATCAAGATTATCAAACTTCAAACAAAGAAATTCATTCATTAAATTCATTTTCTAATCATATTATGTTTTAGCAGGGTTTCCAAAAGCATTCATTTACTTATGTTGGTCTCTAGAATAAAAATAACATCAGAATATAACCACATGAATATCACTTAATTTCTTCCTTGCAGTCAACAAGCACAAAAAGATTGAGCATTCTTCCATCTGCAATAATTTAAACTGGTCAGTTGATATACATTTCTGAAAGCAGACACTAACCTTTACAAGGAACTTCCATCTTTCCAATATCTAGACTGCATGTACAATATCATTTGCTGCCTGCAATTTTGATATAATTTTCTCTTGGGAACCTTCCCTGTGTGCAATTTGGCTTCATTCTCTTCAAGATTCTATGTTTTTTTCAGGACTATTTGCTTCCCAATGTATTCTTCTCTTTTAAGATTCTCTATTTTATCTGCAATAATCGGTACCTTTGTTCTCATATGTATGTGTGTATGAAACATCAATTTTCGGCTTAGAAGAAAGAAAAACTCTACACTAATTCATTGGTATTGGACACATCTTAACCTTCAAGTTCTAAATATAGAAATCGCACTAACAATTTTGTTCATTTTTTAACATCTATTAAAATATTTGTCTCACCACCTTGACGTTCTCCTATTTCAGCCTACCCATGTTTGAAGGTGTAATGTCCCCATTTTCGGCATGATCACTGAGGTATGGTGGACTAGCTTTTTCGTCATTTCCATAAGCTATTCCAGTTGGTAAGGAGATGAAATTGCAAAGGAAAATATCAAGTTGGGAATAAATTATTATAATATTTTTATAATATTATAATAATTAAATTATAATTTTATAAGAAATTCCCATCATGGAGCGAACCCTGTGAGAGAAATATTTGGTGAAAAAGGTGAAAATAATTAAAAATAAAATAATAATATTTTATTATTATTTTATTAATATTCCTCTCCTAATTTCGACACCCTCCTTGAGGAGAAGAAAATTAAAAATAAAATATTATTTTTGGTGAGGAGGTGGACTTGAATGAAAAATTAAAACAAAGGGAATTATCTTCGAATGAATAAAATACAATATTTTATAATTTATTCCCTTCAGCATATGCCAAATCAATTTTATAAAATAGTCAAGTGGCCTACTTACTTTATGGGAGATTCATAAAAGAAAGAAAATTAAAAGAAAATAAAATATTGTTATTCTCCTTAAGTGACCAACTAAATTAAGAGAATAAAATCTGATCTTTTGGGATTGGCTCATTAAATCAAATCAGACTGTTCTCCTAACGGCGGTTTTGGCTTGAGGTGGTTAAAGAGACAATAAAAAGCAGGCTCGACTTGAGGAGAGAACATCCTGAATAGAATTCGAATTGGCATCTTGAAGGTCTCTTGGCTGAAGATTAATTTCAGTTTGATCAGGGGGATGCTCCCTTGGTCTCTTGGGTATGGAGATGGCCCCATCCCTATTCTGTGAGGTGGATATAATCAGTATTCACCATTGAATTAAATGCATTCACCATTTTTGAAGAAAGAAGAATTGATTTTGGAGAAGTATGTTTCCAGTTAGGAATCTAATATCTTATAATCAGAAGGAGTCGACTTGCAGCTAGAAATCTCCTATCAGTTCTCAGAGAACAATTCGATTTCTTATGTGGTTGCTATCAAAAACAGTGGCTTTCTTGTGAGCACTTAGGTGCAGCTAAAGGAGGACGAATTGCGATTGTTCTGTGGCCAGCCTGGGCGCAGCATATCCAGGCGCGATTTTGTTGTGGGAGGCAGATAAAAAATTCAAGCTTAGGTAGAGAGTTGACGCCTAGCAGTAGGGAGAAGGTTCGCTGCCAGTAGAGTCAAAGGAGGACGATTTTCAAGAGGAATCAATTGAATTTCATGTTGCTGCATCTACCCCAGTCGGCGTCTATCAGGTTTTTTTTATATTTGTCATTATTGGCATTTTCGTAACATCATTGCAAGGCCAGACTGTAGTGGCTAAAAGCACTGTCATGGGACAGTGATATATGAATGTAAGCTGGCATTTAGTCCATAAAGTAGGCTTGTATTGAGGAATCTTGGGTCACTGTCAGTTGGCATTGTAATCAGTCATATATATTGATGTCAAGACTATAATCAGTTTGGGGTTCATTTATATACATCAATATAATGGAGTTTGCATTGCACTCCAAGTGTTTGTCATAATGATAGTTGCTGTAACTGAACATTACTCTTGAGTTTCAGTACTATAATTACATGATAATCCTTCATTGTTGGCACTATATCATCATCATTTTCTGAGGACAAACTGCTGTAATAATTCTTAACAAATATTGTAATCAGTTTGGAGATATTATATGCAATAACACTTGAGTTGGTGGTTGCACATGACATGTTTGATGAAATGTCAGTTTTCTGTAGATGCATATTTGTTTAGATTTCAGTTATTTATTTGCATTGGAAAAAAATCAGAAACACTTACTCTTCATTCCAGTTACATTTGCAATCATTTCGCAGTGCTAAGTTTACCTTTCTATGCATTGCTACAACATTTCAAAGAAGAAAACAAATCAGAAAACTCTTATCAGCCTGGGGGCAGTTCGTGAGACAACTGATTGATGAAATTCCTAAGAGTTGAAAACTGTAAATTAAGGACAGCTTTGACAAGGGTTCTTGCAGAAGGGTTGCCCTTTTGGGATTCAATTTTCCTTTTTAAGACGGATTAAAAAGCTTCTATAATCCAGCAACATTTATAGCTCATTACTCCTAATTTTGAAGGATATAGTCAGTTCGATCAGAATTAATAGTTGTAAATATTTTTAAAACTCAAGTGTTTCTGGTGTAAAAAAAAATAACATGGATTAAATGCATATAGCTTTAAATTAAAGTCATTATCAGTAATATTTTTCTTTGTCATGATTACAGGTCTACCAAAGTATGTCAATACTCAAAATTCCAAATATTTACTTTTATGAACTTCTCAATTATCGAAAGTGACATAGACAAACTAAAAGAAATACACATTGGACACTTTTCATTGTTTCAACAAATATGCTTGCAAACATTCGATTACCAGCTCCAAATTTTCAACAAAGCAATTATTGAGCTTTAGATCAGCTCTCTATAAAATTCATTTAAACCCAGTAAAACAAGCAATTATTTCAATTTGGCCTTGTAATATGGCAATTTCATCAGGTAATTCTTAGGTTCTAATTGCCCTAATAGTTTCACAGAATCATTATATAAAGGATATGATATGTGGCAGCAAGTATCGAAATGACTCAAAGGGCCAATCCCACCACAATATATGCAGAAGATCTAGAGAAAATCCTATGAAGTTATTTTATTTTTGCAACTCACCCCATTCTATCGAGTGATCTTACTGATTCAAAAATTTAGCAGTTTATATTTCTAAATTTCAAATGACTTGTCTATATTTAGATTGCCTAGAGTGCACGACTGAAATATTTTCACTAACGATATAAATGATGCCTCCTACTTGCAATGCAAAACTTGTTTGAGAGAGTAAGAAATAGAAACACAAAACTCTTAAATGAGATTAAAATATAAACATAACTAGAAGTCATAAACATAAAGAAATTAAACCCCTAACTATACGATCCAAGTGCAAGTATCAATGGCCATGTGAGATAAGAACCCCTAACCATATGATCCAAGCACCGGTGCCATTACCATGTGATGAATATTTAAGTTGGAGACAAAGATGGGAGATTAATGATGTTGTATGTCTATCACAAGGCTTGGGCTAGTACAATTGACAACAGCATCATCCATCACCATGAGAGGGACAATGTGCATAGAGCATATTTTATCAAGATCACTCACTAACTTCTTTCCTCAATTTATTGACCTCCATTCCTTGTAATCAAAAAAAGAAATCTGTTTCAATAACCCCATAAATGCAAAACTGTAATGTCCCCTTCTCATCAGTGATCAGTTCAGAGGCTCATCAGCGTATCCTAAAGGCCCGTAGGCTCATTGAGGTGAAATTAGGCTTTCCATTGTTTGGAGGTTTTTGGCATTTCTTAGAATTTACTATTTTTAGTAAGTTCTAATTTAAGCAGTGATCAAGCTAACACCATCACAGTGAGTTTTCCTTTTCAATTGGAGCAGTTGAGTATTTTTGGTTTTGGCTTTTAAGGTGCAATATTTGGAGAAATAAATTATTTCAAGTCATTAATGTTATGTTTTCAAATTGACCCCTTGGCCTAACGTTATAACTTGAAGTTGTTTTAAAAGGTGGTTCTCAAGGGTGGACGCCTCATGGAGGAATTAAATAATATTTTATAATGTTTTATTGTGCCCCTTGAGCTTTGGATGCCTAGGAAAAGGTGATGGAGATTATTTTTAATTTTAAAATATTTCAAAGGTGAGTTTGGGCGTCCCTTTTTTGGAGGGAAATTTGGAATATGAAAAGTCACCTCAAGTTCTATAAAAGAGAGAGTTTGCTCCAGCATTCATCATCCATTGTTTATGCTATCGTTATGCTATCGAAATGACTTCATGATTTTGGCTTCGAGGAATGCATACCTCCTAGCAACAAACCAATTTTGTGTTTGAAAGATAACACCTAGTTCGATTATGGCTGCTTCTCATTCAGACTAGCAGATTGTGCTTCAATGTTGGCGAATTTTGGTGATATCTCTCAGTTTGTACTTATTGGTTGTTATATGGCTGTAGTAGATTTTCACTCGCAGCTCTTTGAGAGATTTTAATTTTGTTCTGCGTATTAATGCAATCAAATTATAGGCTAATGGCGACCTTTATTGCAGAAAATCAGATTTTATTTTGAAGGATTTGAATTTATCTAGAAGATCGCCCCTTTAAGGAGGCCGTACCATGTCTGGGAGGTCTTGGAATTCGTGCACATTTAATTTGTGAGCTTTTGTTGCAGTTTCTTTGTGGCAAGTTGGGTGCCTTTCTCCTTAGCAGCATTTGTTTTTTGTTTCAGTTCATTTCGAAGAGTTTTGAGGGTGTTGTGTGCATTTTTGGTGAGTTTGGTTTGCTGGTTATAAGGTTTTCAGATTGCTGGTTGTATATCAGATTTATATCAGTTCTGATTTTGGCTTGAATTTTCAGTACTTGAGAAGTTATAACTGTGAGAGATCATCTTCTTTAATTTTGCTTTGATAATACTATAATAACATTGTAATTTGCAGATATTTAGCATTGTAAGACTATAAACAGTAGTACTGTTCCAGTCATTCTATTTCTGCATATACATGTGTTTAAGTTTCAAAACATTGTAACCCCTGGATGGTTTACCGCCATTGTGGAGAATTGAATAATTGAATCTCTCATATCTCACCCACTGAATAAGTAGCGAATCCCCATTGCTGAGTGGATGCCTGCTGAAATGCGGATGAATTGCTCTTCAATATACAATCTTCCCTCTACTGAATAAGTGGTAGCGTGGAATCTTTATGGCTGGATCACCGCCTACTTACATTTTTAGTTTGTAATTCAAATTCAGTTGTTGCTAAGATCCCATCGCCATATGCTATCACCTCGCCTTTCAAAGGATCTTGGTGAACATTCTTGGCGAAGGTTACTTTTAGTTGTTTAAGATTTTGGGCTAATCCTTAACGGGTGTTTGTTGTTGGTGAAATTTCTAAGGAAAAATTAAGGGGCATATTTCAAAAACAAATATCTCATCTTCTATTTGGCTTGGTATGAGATTCAAATTTGCTTTAGAAATCTGAAGCAAAATGTCTATTTGTTTTTTGCTAACCAATATTTGTTTCCTGACAATAAGGATATATGTTTCTTACTAAATAGATATCAATTTCCTACTTATTAGCATTTTAATTTGTACCTTTTAGTGAGACACAAAATGGAACATTACTAGAACTGATCTTCAATTTAGAAGGGGAAGCTACCCATAATATAAAAACTAAACTAATATGGACAATATGAACTTGCTATTGACAATCTTTACAATGGTCTTTTTGAATGATTCATTGATGTTCAACAAAATTTGAAGTGTGCCTTTCTAGATTCACCTAAGGCAAAAAGCTAAGACATCTTGAAGGAAGATTGGCCTAATAAATTATATTGAATGATGAATAATCAAATCCTAAATTTAACAATAACAATCAATGAGCAACAATTTCAGCAATGGGTAGGCATGACAATTGCCATTAGAAATCTAAGCAAAAAATAGCACCTATTCGAAATGTTCCCAATCAGACAACCCTAGGAAAATAGATGAAATCACAAAACGATGTGTAAACTGAAATGATAAACAAACACCAATGCACAATTGTAGATTCCAAAATATGATTGAAATTAATGTTGGTCAGAAAATATGATCACATGGCAAACCCTTGTCAACCAAATGTGTAATTCTCAAACAATGAATACAAAATCCCACAACACTAAATTATATTTTTAGAGACCCTCAAGTGCAAATTATACAAGTACACAGAAAATATAAACTATTATTAATTGATATGAAAAAAACCCTTGTATGCAACCTCACAATTAGTTATAGATGATATTGCAATGGCAGAAACCCTAAATAATTGACAAGGTACAACAAAATAAAAAGAAATAATAGCAACAAGGGGTTGTTGACAACCATCACCAATATCCAGGTACTAAAACAATTGATGATCAGCTCAAATAGCAATACATGATGTAATTTCAATTACAAATGAGGTGATTCAACTCCTAGTGGTTGCATCGCAGCCCATCAATGAATTTCAGCAAAGGTGTTGTCTATGGTGGCCTAAATAATGAGAAATTGAATTGTAATGAATGCATATTTGAACAAATAAATGTTTTATGGCTGGTGCTAGGACTATACGATTGCTCCCAAGTGATGTGGCCGCTGTTGGAACAATGATAGATACTTGGGAACCCCTCCACCAATGCTGAAAACTCTGAAACTCTCCAAAATACAGCAAACCCTATGAGTGATTTGATTTACAACAGCAATCACCCACTCTAAGCCCTAAGTGCAGCACCAAGGAAGGCCAAAACCATTCACAATATGTTGGTGCAGCCACTTAAAGGGCTAAAAATGATGACAACAATGGCTGGAAACTTCAATGAATAGCTAGTTCAAGGACTAAATATCCACAAACAGAAAACTACTATCCAAATTCAAAATAATAAGGATGATTGAAAATTCAAAATGATGCCAACAAATACTTGCCAAAAGCTGGAAACATTAGTTAATGATTGGAAATATCAAATAACAGCCAAAAAATGAATAATCAGCATGTGTACTGTAGTGTTACTGTATTGACACTATAATGAGACTATACTATCATCATGTAAACTTGAAAATTTGGCCAAATATGTTAATTTGACAATACTATACAATTGCCTTGTAAATATGAATTGAACAATCACAATCAATAAGCCCAAATGTGATCCTTGGCCTCAATGGATATGAGAGTTATCCATCTCCAAATAAAATTATACAAAACCAAGACAGCTTTCGACCTCCAAATCTCTAACACCAATGGTTTTTGTCCTTCAATGCTTCAAACCTAAGATACCAGTTCTTCCCCTTACAACCCCCACTCCTGGTTCGGTCTGGCTCCAGCTCATCCTTTGGGTCTGGTCCAGCCTAAGTCTGGACAAGGTCCAATCCACAGACTATGGGTTTTGGACAAGGTATGGCCCACAACCTGTGGGTTCAATCCTGACGGACCCAAACTGAACCCGGATCAAACCGAGGCAATTTCATGCCAAGTCCGCAAAAAAAATGCTTTTCTTTTGCAAGTTTTTAATGTTATTTTAACTTTTTTTACTTTTAAAGACTTAAATATTCCTCCCAACCCTAATATTTGCCTCCTAACACATCAAATAGGTAAAAAACATACTAATTTAACAATTTGAATGAAAAACAAGATTTTTTGCCTCCGTTGCTCAACTTTTTTTCTTGCTTGCACAAGCTTGAATAGACTTAAAGGTTGATCATTGATTGTTCGAAATTGGTTGTTGTGCTATTCCTAAGCACTTGCAAGTGTTCGTTCGTTGCCAAGAAGATCGTAGAGGAAGATTTCTTCAAAAGAGGTAGGTTTTTTTAAGTTTTCTTTTTTCACAAATGAACTCTTTTGTTTTTCTTTTAAGTTTTTGTTTTGTTTTCATTCTTCATGGTGTCTATAACACATGTTCAATTTTTTCAATTTTTTCAAATGAATTAAGTTATTTAGTTTCAATACTTTAAAATTTTGAATAAATGAAATGTGTTGTGGCTTAGGTATTACAATGGCAACGAGTTCTACATCCTCAAGCTCAAACCAATATCATTTCAAAACAAACCCAAACTCTCCCCTTTGGAAATATGTTGAAATGGTTCAACAGCTTCCAGATGGTCGAGCATATGTTTGGATTTGTAGTCATTGCAATGTTACATATTTGAGCTGATACAATCGAGTGAAAAGCCACCTTGTGCAAGATCCGTTGACTAGGCATCAAAGCTTCTCCAGGTCCAGACAAACAAGGGATTCTAGAACCCCAAATATTGGCATATATTGTTGAGTAAGAAAACCAAGCAGCAAACTGTCTTAAAACAAGTCATCATTTGTTAAAGAAAGGATCTCAACTCTGGCCCTCTTAGCTTTCTACTCTCGAAAGCTATGGGATGCTTATCTTGCATAAGCACGGCACCAATGCCCTCTCCTAAAGCATCGCAATGTAACTCAAATGGCCTAGTGAAGTCAGGTAGTGCAAGGACTGGACATGATGTCATCAATGTCTTGAACTTCTCAAAGCACTCCTATGCCTGAGGTCCATACAAAGGCCCCCTTCCGTGTCAGATCTGTGTGTGGCGCTGCATGACACGAAAAACCCACTAACGAAACGATGGTAGAAGGCACACAATCCAAGAAACCCTCTAAGCTAAGTCAAATTCTCTGGAACTGGCCAATCCAAAATAGCACGAATCTTATTTGGATCCATGTGTACCCCCTCTGCACTGATAATATGTCCCAGATATAACAACTCTATCATCCCCAAGGCACACTTGGACTCCTTGGCATACAAGGACTCCCTGTCAAGTATACCTAGCACAATATCCAAATGAGCTAGATGCTCCTCCCAAGTCTGGTTGTAGACCAAAATATCATCAAAGAAGACTATTACATATCTCCTCGGCTATGGCTGGAAAACTCTGTTCATCGTGGACTGGAAAGTGGCAGGTGCATTGGTTAGGCTGAATGGCATAACCAAAAACTCGTAATGCCCGCAATGACAATGAAAGGCAGTCTTCTCAATGTCCTGATCTCTGACCCTAATCTGATGGTATCTGGACCTCAAGTCTATCTTCAAGAAGAAACATGAGCCATGGAGCTCATCAATCAGCTCATCTATGCGTGGGATCGGATACCTGTTCTTTATTGTTCTCTTGTTCAGTTGACGGTAATCAATACACATGCAAAGAAAACCATCCTTCTTCTTC
Organism: Sequoia sempervirens; assembly: GCA_007258455.2. NCBI lineage: Eukaryota > Viridiplantae > Streptophyta > Pinopsida > Cupressales > Cupressaceae > Sequoia > Sequoia sempervirens. The sequence goes on along the minus strand of VDFB02100671.1, from coordinate 75,452 downwards.
ACTAATACCACTGAAGAAGCAAAGGGAGACTTGTACAGCCTAATGTGCCCCATAGCCAATAACTCCTTAATTGTTTTTTCTCTCTCATCCTTCAATCTCTTGGGGTGCCAATAAGGGGTGATCATAACGGGCTTAGCACCCTCCTCCAACTCGATAACATGCTCAATGCCTCTATCTAGAGGTTTGCCTGGAGGTATATCACTAAACACCTTGGTGTGTTTAGTTCTAAGCTCCTATATATCTGGATGGTAAGAAGGTTTTTGCTGTTCATCATGTGTAGGCATCACCACAAACTTTGTTGCCCACTCTACCATATCATGACGAACTAATCTCTCCATCCTCCTGTAAGAAATTACTTTTAGGTTGTTGTCTTAATGGCTTTGAGAATGTGAGTTTTACCATCAATCTGAAATTTCATCTCCATGTCCTTGAGATTGAGAGTAAACTCTCCAATAGCATGTAGCCAATGCATACCAAGCACAATATCGGTATCCCCCATGATCACAACATAGAAATCAGCCTTAAACTAATACTTGTTGAGACGCATAGGTAGATCCGAAACCATTCTTTCACACTTGAGAGTGTAGCCATCAGCAACCTTTACTCTGATTGCTTCAAATTCCTTTGTTTGAATACCACGTCTCTCTAAAAAATGGAGCATCTATAAAGTTATGTGTAGCCCCTATATCAAGTAGAGAGATCACCTTTTGACCAGCTAAGATACCTCTCATCCTAAATGAACCTTTCTTTTGCATGCTAGTGATGTAGGCATCTTTTACTTGCTGCTCCTCTTCATTTCCCTCTTCTTTTTCTGAATTTTCAGACCCTTCATCATCAAGAGCAGCCTGCTGTTTGTCCAAATCAGTCAAGTCTTTTCCTTCATAAAACCATTCCATCTGCTTTGCTTTACCCTTGGGTCTCAAGGGGCATTCGTGCATACGATCATATGGTCCTTTGCACCAAAAGCAAAGCTTCCGTTTCCTCAAATCATTATAAGTGTCTCTGTCCAATGATGCTGCAAATTTCTTTTTTGGATCAGAATTTTCTGATTTCTTTGGGACAGCCTTTTGGTCACTAGAAGAAGATGGTTTAGACATAAATTTGCTTCGTGAAGTAGATGATTCCATGCTCCTTTCCTTTCTCATGGCTTCTTGCAATGTTGGTGGATCATATGCCTTAATCCACCCCCTCATTGGCTCAAATAATCCCTCCACAAAGAGTATAACCAGCCTCCTCTCTGAAATCCCTGTGACCATGACAAATAGCTTTTGAAATTCACTAATATATGCCTCCAAGCTGCCAACTTGTCTTAGTTGTGCAAGGTCCCTAAAATAAGATTCAAGATCCTTTCTATCAAATCTTTCATGTGCAACACCATCCAAGTGCAAGGAAGCAAACTTGATTGCATCAATTTCAGACATAGGATGTAATGACAAAAATGTGTCCAACTTGCTTATCCAAAAACGAGCTGAAACTTTGCCACTCCCATCAAAATAAGGCATTGTTAATTTGTTGGTTGCATGCTTAAGATCTTTGTTTTGAGTGTAAGATCTCCTATCAGGCCTTGATCTAAAATGTTCCCTCTTTTGGCTCAAGTATCTATCAAAACACAAGTGATGTTTGACATTGGGTGGTAACATATCCCACTCATCATGAATGGCCATAACATTCTCTAAAAACTGTGGCTCATTGGCCTCTTCTTCTTGTGGTGCTACTGGTTCATCTGGTAATAATGTGGGACGTGTTGGCCTATCAAATGTGTGAGTAGATGCTCTCCTACCCCTTGGTGTAGCCATCACACTTCCATGATCTTCTTGCTCTTGTTGTGGCCTTCTTGGGTGACCAATCTGCTGAATAGCTATAGTCAATTATTGCAAAACATTAGCTATTTGTTGTTGTCCTACTGCTATTTGGTGTTGCCCTACTTCTATCCCTCTCATAATGTTTCTTGCTTCCTATTCATCATCATGTCTATCAAACCTAGGAGGACTACCATCTCCTCTTTCCCCCATGATTTCCTGTTGAACCTGTCCTTCCACCTGTTTACCCTGCTGATCAGCCTTTCTCTGTCTAGTGTAGTACCTGTGTGGCCCAACTTCCTGTGATCTCATGTGCAGAACAATCCCTACAGGCTAGCAAGACCAATGCTCTGATACCACTATAGTAAACCCTGTTGGCTTGACCCACTGTGTTGCTCTTGTCTTGCTGGTATAAATTTCTGACCTTGTTGTTTTTGCTTGTTTTGTGTTTTTTTGCTTTTTTTGTATTTTTGATGACAATAATATGGTAAAGTTGAAATGCAGATTAAAAGCAATCTATAACAGCAATAAGGAATGTGCATGCATTTGCAAAATAGGGAAATATTTTATTCTTTCTTCACTAAGACAAGATTGATCTATTTACATATGATCATTCATTTGAAATGCAAGAAGATTAGAGGAAAATATGAAGGAAAACCTGAGAATGATCGCCTTAGAGACCCTTGATTATTTTGTTGCAGCCTGTTTATTGATTTTCCCCAAGATATTTTAATGCCAAAGTCATTAATTCACCCAGCCACCCCTGTCCATGAAGAATCAGCACCAATAAGTAGGCGATTTGCTCTTGATGAAAGACGTCTTCACCTACTGCTCTACAGCTTCCACCCAGCATTTAATGCTTGTCAAAAATCGTCCATTGTCCTTCATAAATGTTGAATATGTGATGGAATTTACTGCATTTGATCAGACAATAGATCTGAGATGGAAACCCTCTGAAAATCTGATGAAAATCTCTTCAATATGCTCAAACAGGACACCTGAATGAAGCCCCTCCAATGCCAAAATTCAGTGGATCTCTCACCACCTCAAATCAGCTCTCCCACTGAAGATTTCACGTTCTCCAATGGCCTCCAAACCTGAAACCCCAGTTCCAAGTGCACAAACTCCAAAATGCAAATGTCAAATCATCAACCAAGTGAAGTCGACTTTGCATTGAAAGCTTATATACTTCTTGAAAAAGTATGATTTTCCTCAAGTGGCTTTTTAGTCATTTAAAATGATATAAACTTCACTTTCATGTGCCACTTAGACTTTGGCAAAATAAAATAATAATTTTAATGTACTTTAAGTGAAGGGTAATAGGTATGTTGGCTTTAAGTGGCCCCCCTTTTAAAAATAAAGTTAAATAATAACTTTATGATATAAACTTTAATAATTAAATAACATTAAAGCCATCCCCTTCATTAATAACTCATCAAATACTCCATAATTATTTGTGCCAACAATAATACTGCCAAAGTCAGGAGTCCAGGTGCCCTACCAGAAATAAAATTACTAAAAATATCACTTACTATAAATAGTAAGTGTCCAAAACTGAGCCAGAAAGTGAATACAGATGCTAGAACCTAAACCAATGGAGTCAACTGTAATGGTGTAATGTCCCATAAGCCTGGGGAAATAGTCACAGATGGACCCTCTAATCAAAACTGCTAGCTCACGAGGGTCAAATGATGAGCTAACCCCTAAACACCAGATACTGACTGAGGGGACATTACATTGGCATTCAACATTGTTCGCTCACCATATTGGCAAAAAATGGTGAAATCTATTAATGAGGCTCCAAAGGGGTATAAGGGCCCAAGTTTTGAGGTGTGTTGCACCTTATTAGATAAAGAGGTGAAATATGTAGTGGACTCTTTGAAGCCCATAAGGGATTCGTGGATCGAAATAGGAGTGACCATCGTTTCTGATGGATGCAAAGATGCAAAAAATCGCCCATTGATCAATGTTATTGTAGTGTCCACTAAAGGGGCAATGTTTTTGAGAGCAGTGGATTGTGAAGGACAAGTGAAGGATGGTGCATTTATTGCTAACATCCTTTGTCAAGCAAGTTGTAACTAACAATGCAAAAAATTGTAGGGTTGTTGGGTTATTGGTTGAGGAGAAGTATTCACACATTTTTTGGACACCTTGTGGTATCCACTCCCTCAACCTAATGCTACAAAAAATTGGAACCAAAATTGAGTGGATCAAATAGGTGTATGTTGAGGAAAAAGACATCCAAATGTTCGTCTTCGGCATATTAAAAAGACTCCTCTCGTTGGCATTACTTTATCCCTTTCACCACCAATTTCAAAAAATCACAATAAAATCAAAAAGTGCACTAAGTTTAGAACTTTATCTTAGGCATGACTTTGATACTTGCAAGGCCTTACCAAAATTGCATTGAAAATCCTTTTATTTCCTTTATTACGCATTGACTCACTAGTATTGATTATCATTTGTCTCATCCCAAGTGTGATTTTACTACGGAAATCCGTCACTTTTTGAGTTTATCACTTTTTGAGTTTACTATGCAATGATATCAACCAATCATTTCCTTTATCTTTCCTACATTATCTTCTTCATTTGTCAAATCACTTCTTTGCAATGTGATTTTAAACTTGCCATATTTGTATATATTGCACTTCCATAGCTCCACTTAATTCTTAGACACAATTTTATTACACCAGCCACCACTTTGTTGACAAGGTAATTCTTTTGTATGTTTTTGTGGTTTGATTCACTATTAAAAGTCACTTTGTCTATTTTCCTTGGCTTCAATTCCCTTTGAATAATCTTTCTTTCCTTTATGGCATGACTAATATTGTTGACTATCACTTTGTTTGGGATCAATTTTCCATGCTAGTGCCACCATATTTGTTTTTTCATATGCATGATTTTCCTTTGGTAACAATTAATTTGCAAATTGACAAAATCTCCTAAAAAGTGCACTCTTATCTTTCCTTTTCTCCTAGGTGTGATTCGCTCATGTTGACCACATTCCATAAGCTGACCAATACATTTGATATTTCTTGTCTTTCTCCTATGGTTCAATTTCCTTTGGCAAAGATTATTTTCCTTGCTAACTAGGCATATTTATTGTCCTATTCTATGGTTCTTGCCTCTAGTGATGAAAAGGAAAATGACAAAACACTTTTAGAAAATGTGCTTGACATTTCTAAAAAGAATCCTCTTAGTCTTTTGCATAGTGTGACTTTACTAATAGAGTAGCATCTTCACTTCTTGGCACCATCCACTTGATATTGACGCAAACAAAATCTTACGAAGCATAGATCTCTAGTGGCTTTTGTACAATTTCGAATTTGGACTAATTATTCAAATATTCATAAAAAAATAAGACAAATTTTTCTATCACAACGATGAGCTAAAATATATGCAGAAAAAGACTCGTCAAATCCACCATGCTCACTAGCTGTACTACAAATATGATCTTAACACTTTAAAATTGTGCTTCTTAGACTTACTCTCCTATCTCTTTATTTGCCAATATACTTTTTTTGGCTTGAAGTCATTTCCCCATAAATCAAGAGCTTATTAATCTCCAACGTTGAAATAAATGGAACTATGAGCAATCTACAAAAATTCATTGGTAGAAATACAAGAAAAAGATGTCCGTGCCACTGAACCCAAAAATAGTTATTACTAACCTAGACTTAACACACAATGATTGGAAATTCGACAAGAAAAATAGGTATCAAGTAGTACCAACATCAAGTTCCAAATGGGTACAACAATTGGCTCTATCTAGGGACCATGGCATATACTTGCATCATAGGAGAACTACAAAATCTCCAATTTTACTATAGACTAGTGTTTTATCAATTCGGCAATAGACTCATCTTATTCCCAAATCACCAAAAGATGATCATTCCTCAATCACCTAACTCAACATGACGTTTATATTATTGAAAGGGGAAATATATGACAAAATAAAAACATCATGAATTGGAAAACACAATACAAGACAATATAAACACAAAAACAATATTTTATACATGTGAATAAAGGAAAACAAAATGAATTACAAGAAACTATTTACAAGCTAGAACAAAGGAAAACAAAATGAGTCACATGAAACCATCTACAAGCTAGGAAAAGTAACAATCTCTCCTTAAGAGCTAAGATTTGAGTCATGATAATGTGTAGCCTTCAAATCTCTACAAAATTCTTATGAAGAACCAAGGTTCAAGTGGTTAGGAATGATGATGCAAAGAAAAAGTTAGCGTGAACTGATTGATGTGCATTAGTTCCGATTGGTCTCCTCCCACAAGGAAAAACCTCTCTAATAGATAGAGATATGGTGAATCCTTTGGAAGGTATCTAGCAAGATCCTATGGCTATAGCACATATGTACAAAGAGTAATTACCACATAACCTATATGACTTTCTTCACATATCACTTCCACAAATTCATCATGAACTCCATCAAAGCATCATCCTCTAAGAGAGGTTGAATCTATTGAATGAAATCTCCATCACTTGCTCTTGACTTTCTAGGTCTACAATGGATATCAATTGTGCTTCTTATGGTAGAAACACTTCTTACTCATCTTCACCAATGGAACCTTCATTCGATAAGTGATGCAAGAGCACCCAGTCTTACAAGCGATCTTGTGTCAACCAAAAAGATTTCTAGGTTCCAATTCAATTTTGTTCGTTTTTGGCAGTCATTTACTTTTAGAAGAAAGTTTGCCCAAATTGAGAGCATCATCGTGTAGAGGGGCTTAATGGGTACTTTCAATTTTAATTTGGTGAAAATTGGTGGAAAATTAACCAAGTTATGGGCAATCGAAGGTATACTCACCACCAAGAACCAACTAGAGGTTCTGGGGGTACCAGTAACTCGTACTAGCCTCGATAGGTTCCTAGATCCTAGTCTGGCTCCAACAAGTTCCCAATCAATGTGTAAGCTCCAATTTTACCATACTCAGCCTAGTTATACCATTCCTAGTCATTCATGCAAGGGCATTGGAACTTCTTTATCTGTAGAATTTGTTGCTAATAATGATATGTTATTGGCTGTACATTTCTGAAGTTGCAGATTAAGAAATTAGAGGCTGTACCTTCCCTATGGAAGCCATACCAATCATCTGAGGAGGGGTGTGTGAGTTTTCTGTCCAAGGACCTGGTTTTTGGAGTTGTTTTCACTTGGATTGGATGCACCTGTGTTACGCAATTGACTACCAATCATTTGATAGGTGAACAAAGTGCCATTTGGTAAGATTTTAAGGTTTGGATGCCTATTTTACCTGCACTTACAACAGCTTGTTTAGCTGTTACAATCTAGCTTATGGCTACTCAAATTTGTGTGCTCGTTTGGTCATCTGTTATGGTGATTTTGGTGTGTACTGAAGGAGTTATTCGGAGTGTTTTTGAGTGGTGTGCAGTTTAAGGGTGATGGGTGTGTAAGTGTGTTTCTAACAAAGTTTCTAGAGTGTTCTAGTTCTGTATACATCAGCAAAAAAGGGGTGAAATCAGACCTGCAACTTACCATTTTCACCTATCTAAGGTACACTCTTTGTTGGGTTCATGGTTTACTTGATTATCCATGTGCTTTGACATCTTATGGGGGTTTACAGCAGTTGTTTACATTAGCACCTCTTATCAGAAACTAACCTCTTATTTTGATGTCTACAATACATATGTGCTAACATTGTAACGCTTCAGATGGTCATACCACCGAAAGCTATCATTTTTCATGCATTCTAAACCATAGTTGGAAAACTCTGACTCAGAAAAAGCTTGGCTGGCCCAAAAATTTTGACTCGGCAAAAAACTCGACGACTAAAAAAATTGCTTAAATTACTTTGGAAACACTTTTTTCTTTTGCAAAATTCATTGACAAGATGTATCCAATGAGTCCATAAATTACTACAAAAATGTCTTCGATTAAATTTGATTCATTTGAATACAAATTGAGCACAAAATCGCATCATCATTTGAAATCCTAGTCCAATAGTTATCTAGCAACTATTATGTATTTATGATGATTGTCTTTGAAAATCATTATCATAATTCATAAATTGCAAATTACAACATTTGACATCTTCCTCTATCCTAGTCTAGTGAAAACTTGGGGAGAGGTTTTAATTTTTGCACACCCTTGTAGTCTAGTGAAAACTTGGGGAGAATTAAAGATATTATGATAGTGATAAAGATAATTGTCTAAGTTGTTGATTCTGGTCTCCACTCCCAAATCCCCTCATTGTAATCAAATTTCTTATATGAGAAGATATCCCAATAACTAGTGGGGCTCTAGGAGTGGAGATCTCAATGGGGTCAAGGGGCAATGCCCCTTGTTGGGGTTTGGGGGCAACGCCCAAAATGGGGTCAAGGGGCAGCGCCTCTCATGAGGGTTTGGGGGCAACGCCCACAGCAAGGTTGAGGGGCAACACCCCTGGTGCATTCCTTGTTGCAATACAAGGCAAGGTAGAGGGGCAGTGCCCCCACCACCAAGCCGAAATTAAGGCCTTAAACCACATAAAACTTCTTGTCGCACACCATTTCACAATTTGCTTATCACTTAGGGAGAATTAGGTATTTGGCACATTTTTATGAAGAATATTTGCTCTCCAAGTGATATGTGAGGAAGTGTGAGGGGCGTTCATGCATTTATAGGGAAAAATCAAGAGTTTTTTTACTGCTTTTCTGAAAAAAAATTTGCAGTTTTTTCGTGTTTCGCATTTTTGACAAGTACTTCACAAAAACTTGACGAGTTTGAATAATGAGTAAACCTTGGGAAAACTCGTCAGTCGTTTGGCTCAACAAGTACTCGACGGCTCGCCGAGTTTTTGGTGAGTTTGCCATCTATGTTCTAAAACTATAACACTGGATGGTATTACCACTAGTGAGTTTGATTGGTTTCATGCTAATACTTACCCCGCTGAACAAGTGGTAGTATTGTAAACGCTCACCACTAGATTAAGTGGTAGAAGCTTGTTTTCAATCTTCGAGTATTGTATAAGTTTTCCCACTAAACAAGTGGATGTTTATCTCTTTCAGTACTGCATATGCA